>VXAL01017800.1:59754-96866 GCA_013399475.1 Chauna torquata | reverse complement strand
TGCAGCAGCCCCCGGGGGTGTGCGGGGCTCTGGGCCCGCCGCATGCGCTGGGCTGGAAGCCGCGGCCGCTTCTCCCCCCCCGGAGCAGGCCCTGGGGCTCCGGGACACCCGGCGGGGGAGGTCGCAGCCGGCCCGGGGGCTTGCAGGCGGCGTGCGGGGGCTGCGGCGCTTCCCGTGCCGGTGCTCTCACGGTGCAGGCCGGACCCGGGCAGCTGCTGGGCAGGGTCCGGCCCCGCACGGCAGCGGGAGGGGGGCAGGGGACGGCGTTCGGGTCGGGGGCTCCAAACGCGGCTCCCTCCTTGTGGCTCCGGCAGCGCCGCAGCTGGGTATTGCGGAGCGGGTACCAACTTGCTCGTGTGATTAAGGAGAAGCAGCGAGGGAATGACAGACTGTCAGGTCTGAGCCGGATCCACCCAGAACCTTCTCCAGATGCACCATCTGCATAATTGCTCTTGTGTGAGCGTTTGTGAAATCCCAGGCACATGCATGAATGTGAGCCAGGCCTCGGCATTCATCTTCTCTGTAGTTTTCTCCAGTTTATTTCATTAGCATCTCCCAAGCTTTAGTATCATGAAAAGTGCTTCTGTATTTATATTTTCCTTAAGCGCTTTATTTTGTGTCCGCTTGCACGATGTTAATAGATAAGTCTGAAGCTTTCGTGTGTTTTTGTGAAGGCAAATAGCTGTGGCGGGTTATAACCCGTAGTTATACCGTATTTAAATGCCATGTAACTGAGGTTTGTCTGCTCTATATTTCATTGCAGTTTTTTTCAAACCCTTTGCTTCTTGGGAAGAGAGGGATCTTTGCTTCCTCCCACAAGTTAGTAGGAGTTATCATATCATTTTTAGCAGAGGAGTGGACTTTTGCACTCACTGTTTAATATAAAATGGGGGTTTTAACCAGCTAGTAATAAGTCTTGTTACGGGATTATTTCTGATGATTTTATTCATTTTTTTAATACCTCGTTTCAAAACAAATAAGTGATTCCTTCACTATTTTTTTCAATTCTCTTCGGTTAAAATTCCTTAATTGTGCTGTTTGAAACTGAAGACAAACTTACTAGAAAGCCTGTGCCTGAGGAGCCAGTCATCTGTACAGCATTCAAAATCCACAGATCGTTGTGTTTAAATGGTGCTTGGCACAGGAGGATGAGAATCACCGTCCCTCTTTTACAGACGGGGAAACTGAGGCACGGAGCCGCAGCGAGTTGCGCGGTGGGGTGCAGCGGGTCACTGGCAGACGCAGGCCCCGCGCTCAGCCCACCTGGCGCGCAGCTTGATCTCCCCGTGCTGCTGCTGGTCCCGCGCAGGGGGCTTGCTCCTCCTGTGCTGTGTGCTGGCCTCAGTGTAAATCAGGGTGGCTCAGAGGCTGATTCACTCTTTGGTTTGTTTTTTTTCAAGCATTTATTGTAAGATAATTTCTCTTGAGCTGCTTTTCCCTATTGCATGGATATGGACAGTAATAAGGCTTTTGTGTTCAGTTCTGAGCCCAGCGTAAAATCTGTCTGCTGGGCAAGAAGGCCGCCTGGCATCTGTTAAGCTTGTAGCACGGCATCATTTCCGTTTATTTGGATTTTCTTGGTGTTGCATGGTGTGTCAAGTACCTTACTGTTGTTCCTTTTAGAGTGATGTCATTTGCTGGGCATTGATGTAACGTCTCCTGGGCTACAGCGCTCCCTTGGCAGCTCTTGTTCCCAGCGTGTGTCAGTAGTGCCACGTGGGATGGTTGGGAACAGGCAAGAAGAAAACACAGGTCTTGGGGTGTAACAAAGCTCTGGTTGCGTTATGGTTTGAGAGTCCGTGGGCTTCCAAAACTGGGTTTAGAGAATTCTGGTCTCTGTCCCTACCGATCTCATGAAAGAAGAACATCTCAGGGGTCTCTGTAAGGCTTCAGGTTGGGGTTTTGAGAGAACTTATTCCATGGCTCAGCTTTTACCGAGCTAAAATGTATGAGAGTCGGTCTCTGCTGAGCCAGGAGAAGTGGTCAGAAAATGTTGAATTTCTAAAGCCCACGAAGGCTGCCTGCGCTGATGCTCCCTGTCCTTCCCAGCCCGACAAATGCAGCCAGGCGTGACCGTGACGCAGCGGTACAGCAGCGATGGGTCTCTCCCGTGCGTCCTGCAGAGTCCTGAGGGTGGAGGGACGTCCCCTCGGTCCTGTTTCCCCCTCCATGCTGCCGTGGAGTTTTGTTGTCCTCAGCAGGTGATGTGGGGAGGGAGAGGGAGCACGAGGGTTCCCTGCTGTTTGGCAGACTTGGAAGACGCCTGCAGTAGCAGAGGGCTCCCTCACATGAGCTGTTTGGTTTTTGTCGATTTCACCCACTGGTTTACCTTGAGCTCTCTAGCTTGCTTTTGCCAGCAGTTCTTTGAGCTGTAACAACATAAACGGAGCAGCCACTTGCAGGAAGTGTTAATGGCTTCAGCAATTCCACGTGAATCAACAGAATTTGGATCTTGAGAGCAGAGCTTAGCCGGGCCATCCGGCCAGCTAAGCTGACTCTCCCTTCTTCCTGATTTCTAGAACTTGTTTTTATTTTTCCTTATAAAGCAGTAAAACATGGAGGCCCCTTTTATTAGTTCCTCAGCTCTCATTATAATTCCCAAAGCTTTTGTCCAATTGGCTTCCTATTTTCTCTTGGCACAGCCTCAGTACAGAGGAGGGGCTAAGGAGGCAAGCTTGTCCGGGGTAGCTGGTTATAACCGCTGCTGCCGCAGGAGCACGCCGTGATTCCTGCTGGGTAGGAAACGCAGAGAGCAGCGCTGGGGCCGAGAATTGCTTGCCAGCCCGGGAAGTGAATCAGAGAAGCCACAGGCGTAGGCATGGGCGGGCGAGGAAGCGCGGCATCACCGAGAGCCGAGTGGGTGCTTGGAAGCTTTTTGCCTGATAGTTGGTGTCACGGCTCCGTGGTGGTTTGGGGATGGGGGTACCCCTTTGGGGAGCCCTTCCTGGCTTGGTGTCTGCAGGACAAACTTGCTCTTGCTGTAGGAAGTGCTGTAGAGCAGATAGGCTGCACTCAGCTCTGCTGTCGCCAAAACCAGCCCAAGTGGAAAGAAGGAATTGATTCTCTGAATATCTTTCTACGGATCAGTAATCCCGGTTCTTTGTGTAACGTATTCGAAATTCTTGGAGTATTTCAATGTGTCTTTTTTTCTGAATTTGGATTCTGTCAGAGAAGCTGTTTTGGCTTGTCCTGCGTGCACCGAAAATCCAGAGTGTGTGCTGCAGGAGGAGTCAAGCTTTTTGGAAGCTTATCACTAAACCATTTATTAATTTTTTTATTATTTTTTTTGCACAGGTAGAAAAGGAGGCCACAAAGGCCGAGCAAGACAGTACACAAGTCCTGAAGAGATTGATGCACAGCTCCAAGCAGAAAAGCAAAAGGCAAGGGTATGTGTTTGCCTTGGTTATGGGCTTACTGTTATAAGTCCTGGCTTGTACAGCACGCTTAATTTGCAGTTCATGAGAAATGTCAGCTTAATCAAGTGTTGCAGATCATTCTGTCAGTGGTCATAATCTGCATTCTGAATACCTGTGGCTGCGGAGACTGCGAGGTGTGATCCAGTCCAGTTCCCCACAGAAGTGAGGCCAGGTCGACCAGCCAGTTAGCAATTTGAAGGTTAAAGGTTAAGGAAGATGATTACGCAGCAGCTCTAGGCATCTTTTCCCCCGGTAATTCATCATTCTAGTCTCCAATGCAAGCTCATTTTTTATTCCTGCTCTTCAGCTTGGCTATGGAGAAAAGGGGCTCACATCTTGACAGCTTTTCATTTCTTGAAATTACCGTATTTGCCCTTTTTGTCTTCTAATCTTAACAGACTAAATTCCTTCGACTTCATTCTGTACACTGGTTTTCTTGTTTGCCTCTGACTTGTAGGGAGAGGTACTAGAGTTTTCTGGCGTGAGTTCTTTTTTGTTCGTTTCTGTGCCCCAACGCAGGATTATAATCCCCCCTCCGCCTGCAGCTACTGCACTCCTGTTATAAAAAGCGTGACTACTTTTTGCAGTACTTGCTCTCTTGTGTTGTCAAATTTTCACAGATACGATGGCACTCACTGCTATTTTTCTGTGACTTTCTGAAAGTGCTGCCTAAGCCTGAATATACTATTCCAGCTGAAACCTCGCGGCACTGTCTACAGCAGGATAATTATACCCTGTATAGGAAATAGGATGAGTAAATCCCAGAAAAAGATTACTCTTTCAAGCAGTTATGAGCCATATTGTTGACTCCTTTTGAATGTTTTGACCAGCTGTAACTGAAGATGATTGTGTGGCTTGCTGCTTAGCTAGATATTCTGACTTTGTGTTGGATTTCTTCTTACAAAGTATAACTCCTCTTGGTTTGTTTTCTGACTCCATCTTCTTGGTTTCATGCCATCTTTCCAGTTACTGAAGCCACTTATGGTTCTGATCCTGTTTTCCAAAATGATTTCAACTCCTGCTTGTACAATGTCATTCACAAACTTTGAGTTCACAAATTTTCTACGTCTGAGTTATTAATAAAAATACCAACTGGAAACAGAACAAGTCTCTGCAGGACCCCACGTGAGACGACTGTCATGTTTTTAAAACAAACAAAAAAAACAACAACAAAAAACTTTTTTTTCTTTTGTGATCATCCATATCCATACCACATAATGATGGTTACATCTAGCCCAATCTCATTAGGGGAAGCTTATAAAAACTTAACAAAATGACTCCTTTTTCTGCCCGTAGTTCATGTGTTTTGCCACTTGCTCTGATGAGGAATATTTGGTGATGGTAAAGCAAGCTGTTCACACCCATGGTGGTTCTTCTAATCTTATCTTCTAATGATTTACAAATTAGTTCCTAGACTCTGATTAGTAAAAGCTGTGCTAAAAAGGGTGCAATTTTTGGGATAATACCATTCTGGTTGATGGTTGGCTGTTTGCTCTTCTCTAGGTTTTTTATCTGGATCTAGGCTGGGATCCATCTGTATGCTACATCTGTGTATCTTCCAGTCCCTGAGATATTGTGCACTGGAAACCCAGACCAAAATTCTCCTGGAGATCCTTCATTTGGGGAAAGTAAAGTGCCAGTTCTGTCTTTTACAATAATTTTCCTGGCCTGTTACGTAGAGAGAACAGCAGAGCTGTTTGGAGAAGATCTGCTGGGGCAGGTGATGCTCACTTCCTGTGTTGAGAATGAGCTCTCATTCAGTAAGAGCAAGGCACCCTTGGTGTCATAAGGGCCACGCCAGGAGCACCAGTGCTCTCGGAGCTGTGTCATCCCTCCAAAATGATCTTATTTGAGAGTCACT
Source organism: Chauna torquata (assembly GCA_013399475.1). Taxonomy (NCBI): domain Eukaryota; kingdom Metazoa; phylum Chordata; class Aves; order Anseriformes; family Anhimidae; genus Chauna; species Chauna torquata. Next base: position 91,589 of record VXAL01017800.1, on the reverse strand, counting down.
GGGATTTTTATTGACATATGTTTTCTCTAATTTCCTGTGATTTTGTAGGAAGAAGAGGAGCAAGAAGAAGGAGGTGAAGGAGCAACAGGGGACCCCAAAAAGGAGAAGAAGTCTTTAGATTCAGATGAGAGTGATGAAGATGATGAGGATTATCAGGTAGTGTAATTCTCAGGGCACGTAGTGCATTTGCATGGAGTTCTCTTTGAGAGAACTGTATCTATATATAGTTAACCTTATCTACAGTAAATCTTTTATGGAAGAACTGTTTTTAGAAGCCAAAAAAACCTTTACTTGACTGCATTTTGTCCTCAGAATGATAATTTCTGTATTTTATAAGTGAAATGCAGGTGCAAGATCATCTTCAAATAAGATTGAAGATGTCTGGTAATGTAAATCTTGGTTCATAAATGGTTTTGCTGTCTGGTAGTGAAAACACCTTGAATTCTACTTCTGGGGTGTGGTGCAGTGTGTTTGATAAGTTCTGATGCAACATAATTTTGGGTATGACAGAGCTTCTTAACCTTCTTCTTGTTCTTGATCCTTAGCAAAAGCGCAAAGGAGTGGAAGGGTTGATAGACATAGAGAATCCCAATCGTGTAATTCAGACAACCAAAAAAGTAACTCAGCTGGACCTGGATGGACCCAAGGAACTCTCGCGACGAGAGCGGTGAGTTTTTCCTGCTACCTTGGGAGGAGCTAGCATGTTCCTGGAGTTTTGTCTGTGCTGCTGGCAGCAGTTTAGTGTGGAGAAGTGTGTCTCTGCTGTGTATGCACTGGAGTTTCAGGGAAGCCCTTCATCTCTGTTGCCCTCTAAAGCTGACATTGAGCAGCAGCAAACTGTCAGGCAGGATTCACTTTGCTTCAAAATGTCTGTCTTTATAAACTTTACAGAAGTTGTCTGTCTTCTGGGAGTAGCTCTGTCCATCCTGGGACCAGGCAGCTTGGCCAGATGTGCTGAGTGAAGTTTGTTGCTGTGAGGCAGATGTAGGCCATTTCTTTCCTGAAGTTTTATGCCAAAAATCAGACGTAACTAAAATCCATTAACCAAAGGTCACACTGGGGCCCGCTTTAATCTTGCTACGGAAGGTGCCCTTAGTGACAGGTAGCAGTTTCCTAGATTCCTGAGGTCATGGTGAAATTTTCGTCTGAGCTGATGAGTAAGATGAGAAGCAAAGTTTAATCTTTTAGCTTTGTTTAGCGATGGAGAGTTTCAGAGTGAAAGATTTAAGCTTCATTATCTGGGATAGATTCCTTCAGCAGGGCTACTCTTGAGGTGTACTTCTGGGAAAAACGTGTTACAGTGCTGTGCAGTCTGGGGCTAATTCATTTGACCTCATTGTGTATCAGTGCTCTTATTTAGCTGAAGATAGAAATTCCTCTACTTCTCATCATCCCTGATCAAACCCTGTAACAGATGTAACTTGTGCTTGAAAACTGGTGACAGGGTCCCACAGTCAGCCGGCAATCCGTCTCTCTGCTCACTGCCCTTCCCGGTCAGAAAGCCTCCCCCAGTGTCTGTCTGTACCTGCTTGCTTACCTGGATGCTCTAATGGCTGGTGTGTTTCACTCAAACAGAGAGGAAATAGAGAAACAAAAGGCAAAAGAAAGATACATGAAAATGCACCTAGCTGGTAAAACAGAACAAGCAAAGGCAGATCTCGCCCGACTAGCCATCATTCGGAAGCAAAGGGAAGAAGCTGCCAGAAAGAAAGAAGAAGAAAGAAAAGGTTAGAGAGTAATTAATTATAACCCCTTACTTCTCTTTTGCAATGGCTGTACTATCTTGAGGTATGATTTCTGATATCACACGTATTAATTCCTCATCTCCCGAGACTGCATGGTGTTGCTGAGTGTCATTACAACTCCCCTCATCAAAACCAGGTTCAGCTGTTTCATTCTTATAAATCTCTAAGATATCTGAACAGGGAGCAGGCAAGGAGAGAAGGGAATTGCGCTTGATATCCATATTGTCCTCAGCCTCCCAGGCAATGCTTGCTGTGGTTTGGGGATTTATTGGGTTCCTTGTGCTGGGTGTGATTTGTCTGCTTTGCATGCTGGGGATCCAAACTGCACAGGGAATTTGCAGCACTGCTCCCTGCCTGGATTTCCTCTCCAGCTCCGATAGGCACGAACCAGAATGAATGTGTGTTCTCAGAAGCTTCCACAGGGAAATTTGTGCATCAGAACTGGGGTAATTTTTAGAAGCCTGAAGGGAGGCCAAGGACAGAAGGGAAGGTGCAGGGGGGGCTGCTTCTGTTAAGCCTGGAGGGGCTCTACCAGGGATTAGCCGGGAGGGTCAGAATTTTTCCCCGGTTACCTCACTGTGCGTGGCTAGCAGGATTTCAGTCTCCGGGGCTGCTGGGCTACCACCAGTCCCTGATGTGCACTGTGAAATGATGACACCTCTGTTCTTTTCCTCCTCCAGCAAAAGATGAAGCAGCTATGGCAGGTAAAAGACTGCAGTCACTATCCCTTAACAAGTAAGCACAGGACATGTGAGAGGAGGAAACGCCAGGAAACTGTGCCTGGTGCCTGCCAGGAACTCTGTCGTGTTGCATACCACAGATGCCACGTAGGGTGTACTGCGGCATCGAAGTCACCTTCACCTCCAAGAGACACCGACGATGTGTTTGTCTTCATCCTGGCACAGATTTCCATTTGGGGTTAGGGGCAGCTGCTATCTTCGGTGCAGAACTGTGCTGAACAGCAATTCTCTGTAACAGTTTGAAAACCTGAATGTTTTTGCTGTTTTTAGGATTAAGAACTCATAGATTGGGGGCAGGGCGGGAGGGAGCTGTGCGGGAGGGGAGATGCTTCAAATATTAGATTGCAAGAAAATAGATTGTGGGGTCATTGTGGGGTGGGGCATATGGGGTGGGGAACTTTGACTTGCTCATGAAAGCCCAAAGGATAATGTATCTGAGGAATCCTTTTGGGCAAATGGCCCATAAAATTTTGCTGCAGGGTGTTGCAGTATAATTTGGGAGCCTGACTTCATGGACAGCTGGAGTGCTGTTCCTTCCCGTTTTCGTCCCTCGTTTCTTGCAGCCAGTCTCCCCTTTTCCCTCCTCTTCATTTTTTTTTTTTTCTTCTCCTGGTTAGGGATAGTGCCAGTTTTTAACCACATCATCCTTTGTTTAAAGGAAAAAACCATCACTAATTGTATCAGACCCAGATGGAAAAAAAAAAAAACCTCGATAAAGTTAAAAGAAAAAACAACAAAACTTGTATATTTGGCTGATTAAAATGTAAATTATAACTGCTCTGTCCTTGTCTAGTGTGCGTGTGTGTAAATGAACACAAGTGTACAGGCTGCTGTGCACAGCACAGTAGCAGTCTGGTGCTGTGTGACTTCTGTGTCTGCTGCTTTGGTGGTTCTCTGCTGTTTGTGGTGTTGAGTTTGGCTCAGGGTTCAGGAGCTCTATCAGCAGATGCAGCCTGAAGGCAGAAAGCTTTTCCTGTTTGTCTCTGATGGACGTCTTGCACAATCTGGTTACTGCAGTGGGGAAAACAATTACCTTCAGGCTGCTGTCTGCCGCAGTCAGTGTGTCAGAAGGCCTGTCCCCAAACTGGCACCCTGTCAGCTGTCCTGGGTCACAGGGCTGCTGGAGCAGGAGATGCTTTATCTGGGTATGCCCCAGGGAGTCCTGCTGTTAGTCTGTGCTGGGGCACCAGCGCTTCCCAGACTCACCAAAAACTGGAGGAGATTCATTCCCTGAGCTGAGATGGGAGCTCCTAGCTCCGTAGGAGCTGCTAGCGGAGGTTACAGTCATAAAGATGCAGGATGACAAACTGTTTATTCTGTGTAACCCTGCCATCCACGCCTGCCTGCAAGGACTGGGCTGGGAGGATGTGACAGAGGGACGCGCTGTGGGGAATGTCACTGTGAGCTCAAACCGCAGTGGGAATTTGTTTTCTTGGGGCGGGGAGGCTGGGTCATCCCTGCGCGTGGATAGAGGCAGGCAAAGGCATAAAGCTGTAGCATGATGCGAGACAGGAAATTGGAGCTGTGTGAGACGAGCAGTACCAGGAGAGATGCCCTTGCTGTCAGCTCCAGGAGGGAAGAACTGACACGCAGAGAACTGGTGTGGAAATTTTGGGTGGGCCTTGCAGCGAAGGGGGGTGGATGGAGCAAGCTGGTGGGAGGCAGCGGGCTGATGCCTGGGATGGAGCAGGGCAGGAGCTGCAAACGGAGCAGGGGAGAGAGAAGGGGCTGCTTCAGATGGGGTGGGATGGGTCGCATGCAGAAATGGGTGGAAAAATCTTTTTCCAGCAGAGTGCATCTCCCATGAACGTCTGGGCCAGAACTCAAATGTCACCGCCAGCAAGGACTCCGCTCCTGAGGCTGTGCTCAGCGTAAGGGCTGGTCTGCTTGGAGGACACGATCAGCAACGGCATTAACCCGCGCTGTCACAGCGCGGTGTGACCCCAGGAGGACGCACCACGTAGCACTGCAGATTCCTTTTCCCTTTTGGTGGAAAGTGGGGATTTGCCTCGCAGAGACGCTCGGTTTCCCACAGGACAGCGTGCTCCCCGGCTGTGCAGCACCAGCGGTGCGGCTGGGCGCCTTGCCTGCCCCGACACCTGCCCAGGCACAGTTCTTTGCCTTTGCCAAGGCTCTTGCCAACCTCTTAATCTCCACTTTATGCCCTGTACGTAAGGCGTGCCCATTGTTTACCACATGCAACGAAACCCTGTTTTAAAATGTAAAGTAATTACCCGCTTTCTTACAGCTTCTTAGAAGGATCCCGTCTCCTCGGCACTGCTGGGAACAGCAGAGGGGCTTTGACTTCCCAGTGCGCCCGTGCCCCGAGGGACTGCGCTTACCCTGAGCTAGAGATGAATTTAGAAGCTGGGGACACCGTGCTCAAAGCTGCCGACCAGCCTGCGGCAACGGGCTGGAAAGGGGCCGGGTCGGTTCCGCACCCCGGGGTGTCAGAGCTGGGATTTCACAGCTGGATGCTGATGGGACTTGACCGGAGGCCAAGAGGAGCTCGGTGCTGGAGCGACGTGGGAAACCTGTGCTCCCGTGCCACCACCCGCCTCCCCCGTACCTTTTCTCTAGTACCGTTCCTGTTCTGAAATCTGTGCTGAAGCAGGGAACGGGGAGGTGACGTTCCCCTTATCCCCACGGTCCTGATTCATCCTCAGAGCTGATGGCAGAAAGGACTTGAACGCGAGTGGTGAGACGTCGCAGCAGCCGTGATGTGCTGTAATCACACGTGTTCGCGTCAAACTAGTTTAAAAAAAAAAGGAGGGTGGGGAACACCATTGGATTTACACAGGAAAAAAATCTCTATTTTTTTATTTCTTTAAGCAATGTATGACCAGCATCAGTTAGGATGATAACAAAAATAGTTAAAAAAAAAAAAAGAAACCTTTATCTTCATGTCAGAGCAGCCGCAGGGCTGGCTGCCCACCGGCCCGGTGCCCCGTGCTGGCTGGCAGCCGGGGAAGCGCGCTGGCGGCTCGCAGCCAGCCCGCGGAGCGCGGGGGCTCGCGGGGAGAGAGCAAGCGGGGGCAGCGTGGCAGGGGCAGGCCGGCGGCCGGGACAGCTTCCCGGCTGCCTCCTTCATTTGATCTTGAGATCCTTCAGCGCCGACTCCAGGCTCTAAAATGAGATGAGAGGTCAATAGTCACCTGCGTGTTGCCTTCCGAGGCAAGAGGAGCAGCGGAGGTGATGGGGCTGTCCCCTGGGGTGGCTGCTGCTGGTCCCCCCAGGGCTGGGACCCAGGAGGTCCCAGCTTTGCCTCGTTTGGGCTCATTTTTCAAGCCCTGTGGGCAAAGCTGAAGCCAGGAGAGGGTGCTCGATCCCTGCGCAAGGGGATGCCCCAGCCTGGCTGGCTACACCCCCCCCCGCCCACGGTGGCGAACTGTAGAAGTGCCACCGGGGTGCCCCCCACCCTGCCCTGGCTTAAAGGAGATCCCAGGCAGGGCTGTGGGAGCCCAGGGGCAGGATGCCCCCCCCGAGCACAGCAAAGGGGGGCTGATCGCAATTAGAGCTGTGGCTGATGAGGGTTTGGCGCTGGATGCTCCCAGCCGGGGGGTACCGTGGGGACGCCTCACCTTGACGTCCCAGATGCTCATGCCGCCGTCCATCCCCGTGGCGCAGAACTGCGAGCAGTTGGCTTTCCCGCCGGCCAGCACGGAGATCTGGCTGTGGGGCACAAGGAGGCAGCGGGGGGGTCAGCCTGGAGTCCTCGGGGCAGCCCGGACCCCCCCATCTCCCCAGGGATGCTCCAGGGATGCCCAAGGCTGGATGGGAACACAGCCAGGGGATGATGCTCTGGGGCCAGCACCCCCAGACAGCCTCAGGGTGACCCAGCCGAGCCTAACCCCCCCCGCCCCCAGCCACCCTCCCATTACGCACCTGATGCTGTTCTTGTGCACGGTGTCCAGCGTGGCGTTGGAGGTATCCGAGCTCGCTTTCTTATCCAGGTTCTGGAAGCGCTCGCGGGCGGTGAGGCCGCGCTGGGAGCTCTGCTTGGGGACGTCCAGCTTCCCCCCGAAGGTCAGCGCGCCCTGGCCCTCGTCGTAGGTGAACAGCATTGGGTAGCAGTCGTGGCCCTGGGGGAACCGGCAGCCCCGCTCAGCATCCCCCCGGCGCGGCGCCCACCCTCGTCCCCAGCCCGGACTCACCGCGGCCACCAGGCTGTTTTCGGTGATGAAGGTGACGGCCAGGAGGGGAAGGGTCTCGGTGCAGAGGGAGGCGACGCTGCGAGGGAGAGCAAGCCGTGAGCAGTGAGCCGAGCCCCTGCGCTGAGACTGGCACAGCTCGTGACACAGGTGGAAGCCGCAAGACGGTGTGGGAGCAGCCGAGGGAAGGGGGGAGCGGGGCTGAGTGAGGCCAGGCTGTGATGCTGCGAGGAGAGGATACGCCTGCTCCTCCATCCGGCTCTGCTTGGTCCTTCACCTCCACCCCACGCCGGCTCCATCCCCGTAGCATTTTGGGGGTCAGACCCCCGCACCACCCCCACCTCCAGCCCAGTTGCTGGCCCTAGGAAAGCAGCTGCGCTCTCAAACCCAGGCAGCCACAAAGCCCCACGCCACATAGTCCACCCCATAGCTGGACCCATGGCAAAGCTCCCCCAGGTCCCCCGAGCCCCCTCCGCACCCCGGCCCTGCTTACGCCATCTTCTTGTTGGCATCGGCGAGGCAGAGCGTGCTGTCGTGGCTCACCCAGGCCACGCGGGCGCCGCTGGCCGAGAAGCAGATGCTGTGCACCCACCCGCAACTGCTGCTCGACTCGAACATCAGCTCCCCGAAGGGCATCTTGGAGCCCCACGGCGTGGGGCTTGGCCGCTCCTCCACCTCCTTGATGTAGGCTGAGAAGATCCTGGGGGGAGGAAGAGCGTTGTAATGTCCCTTGCCCCCAAGCGACCTCCATCCTTGCCTGCCCCGTACAAACCCTGTACTGCGTCAGGATGGGACCCCACGCCATCCCTGGGGTCCCCCCTCATCCCCCTGCCCCTCACCGGCACTTGAAGTCGCAGGAGCCGGCTGCCAGGAGGACGTTGTTGGGGTGCCAGTCCAGGCTGAGCACCGTTGAGCGGATGGGCTTCTTGATGTGCTTGCAAACCCACCTGTGGGGAGAGCAGAGGTGTTGGTGCCCCGCAAAACACCCCACAGCCCCCAGACACCCCCCCTGGGCGTTTGGAGGGCTGGATGGGGGTGTTCAGGGCTCCAGGTGCCCCCAGGAAGTGCCCTGCACAGCCAGCTTGTGACAGCAACCAGGACTTGGGGACAGTGCAATACCCCCAGCAGCTGGGTTTTGGAGCACCTCCCTCCATCTCCCCATCAGTCTCCTCCTCTACCTTCCCTCTGTCTCACCCATCTCCTCCTGTCTCACCTTCACATCCTCATGACTCCCCCCTCCCAGTCCATGTCCCCCAAATCCATCCGTCTGTCCATCCATCCATCCATCCATCCATCCATCCATCCATCCATCCATCCATCCATCCATCTCCCCATCGATCCATCCGTCCATCCATCCACCCATCTCCCCATCCATCCATCCATCCGTCCGTCCATCCCTCCATCCATCCATCTCCCCATCCATCCATCCATCCGTCCGTCCATCCGTCCATCCATCCATCTCCCCATCCATCCATCCATCCGTCCGTCCATCTCCCCCCCATCCATCTCCCCCATCCCACCCAGACAGACCCAGTGCGGCCGCAGCAGAGCCTCACCAGTCGTTCTCCTGCTCAAAGTAGCAGATGGAGATGAGCCGGGAACCGCTGCCCACAGCGAACTTGTTCTCCTTGGGGGACCACTTGACGCAGCGGGCGGCCCGGTTGATCCGCAGGATGACCAGGGTGGGTTTCCAGACGTTGCCCTTCAGGGTCCAGACGTAGGCGTTGCGGTCGGTCCCGCATGTCACCAGCCGGTTGCTCTCAGGGGCCCAGTCGATGCCTAGAAGGCAGAGGGGGTGATGGTGGCCCGGGGAGAGCCGTGGGGATGGGATGGGGACAGATCACTTGGGGAGGTGGCCATCTGAAGGCTGAGATGTTCTGGCTGCTCTGTGCCCCTGTGCCCTTCTCTGCCCTACTCCTGCATCCCGTCCCATCCCATTCCTTCCCTTCCTGTCCCACCCCATCCATCCCATCACCGGGTGGCTTCTGACACTCTGGGTCAGGGCCAGTGCTAGACACAAGCTGCTCCTCTCCTCCACCCGCTGCACAACCCCCATCCAGAAGCCACCGGTGCCACCGAGTAGGGCTGGGACTGGCCCTGGGGCATGGCCACCCGTGTCCCCATCCCCTCCGTCCCCTGGGACTCACCCGTCACCTGCCCGTTGTGCTCCTTCAGCTCGTGGATTTTGCTCCACTTGGCCCCGTCCTTGCGGTAGATGTGCACCTCGTGGTTGTTGGGGCACAGGGCGATCTCTGCGGGGCGAGAGCAGCCGGGGCAGAGCCCCCGCCTGGGTCATGGGCTCTGATGGCCCCGGTGCTCGCTGACGGCAGGGACAGGCCAGGCTCTATGTGTCCCCCCTTCCATCACCCGCCTGCCCCTTCCCACGCCCCAGGCTCTGCTGAGCCCCCATCCTGCCCCAGAGCCGGCCGCGCCGCCGCAAGCTGTCCTTGTGGGGAAGGGGAAGCCTCCCCCAAACCCCGCAGCCCCACGTCCTCCGTGCCCCAGTGTGGCGATGTGGTCCCGGGGGGCTCTACGGATGGGACGGGACGGGACAGGACGGGCTGCGATGGGTTGGGATGGGATGGGTTGGGATGGCTGCGGGTGCTCAGCGCCCGCCTGGCCCCATCCTGTCCCGCCTGCCAAGCACGCCGGCCCCGTCACAGAAAGCCCTTTTTGTTCTCTCCCACATCCCCCACGCCAAGGCCGGGAAATGCCATCGGCCATGAATCACCCGGAGGAGCTCTGCTCCGCTCCGCTCTGCTGTGCTCTGCTCTCCTCCGCAGTGCTTTGCCCGTCCCTCCCTGCGCTGGAGCCGGAGCCGCGCACTCACCCCCTGCGTGGGCTCCATCCCAGCAGCAGGACTGAGACAGGGGGGACACGTCCTGTCCTGGCCCCAAAATCCATCCACGGCAGGACCTGCCTCCCCACACCCAGCCCCGCGCCAGCTCTGCCCCATCCGAGGGGACGTGGCCCCTGCCGGGACATCCAGCCTCGGCGGGGATGCGACGCCTGTCCCCACCCCGGCGCAGTCGCTGCTTCGGGTCATCCCTGGGGATTTGGGGATGGGGTCCTGGTGCAAGGAGCATCCGGACCCTGGCGGGCTGGGCCGCGGGCGGTGGCCGTACTTACGGGTCCGGTCCTTGTTCCAGGCGTGGCAGCTGATGGGCTCCAGCAGGAAGCTGTGGTAGGCCATGGCGTGCTAGCTGGGGATGGGGCGAGACCGCGTGGCCATCAGGAGATGCTCCACCGGCCGTGGGGACAAGCCCAGTGGGACCTCTCCACATCCCCCCCGCAAACTTTCCCTGGAAGGGGTGCCCCTGGGGGTTTCCAAGCTCAGAGCCTGCCCGAGCGAGGCTGACGGGAGCCCCAAGCAGCTCAGCTTTGGGGGGAGATGTTGGCGGTGACGCTTCCCACAGCGCTGCCCCGTGGGTGGGCACCCCACGCTGCGTGCCCCACAGCTGGGAGCCCCCCGGCCAGGTGCCGTGTGGGAGCCCACATCCCTATGCCCGATCCCGCCACCATCCGTGCCCCCCGATGTCCCACCCCAGTCACCTCATTTCCCATGCCAGGACTGACCCCCCCCAGCCCTGCACGCAGCCCCGGGGCCGGTCCCTGGCAGGAGCCCCCGCGCTGGGAGAGGCCGGAGGAAGCCACGAGCGCCCTGATAACGCCCCGACGCAGGAAGCCGGCGCAGGGGACGGCTTCCAGGGACTTCCTCACCACGTCGGCACCGTGGCCCAGCCAGCAGGCAGGAGCTGGCCAGGTGCCCCCGGGCACGTGGGGACCCCGGTGCCAGCACCCCCAGCCCAGAGCACACCCAGGGGTCCCCCACATGGGCAGCATCTCCTCCCTCCTCCGGCTGCTCCCACCATCCCTGCAGGGCCGGAGCAGCCTCGCTCCTTCCCCGCCTCTCATTTAGGAAAAGCCAAAGCCTGGCGGCGGAGGCGTCTCCGTCCCATCTAATGACTAATCCCTTCCCCTGGCTGCTGCCAGCACACACGGGCCGTGCCGAGGAGCCATGGGACGGGGCGGCGGCACCGTGCCGCGCTCGCCGTGCCGGCCGTCGGGGCACCGGGGCAGGGAGCGGGTGCCCGCGCGCAGCCCCTTGGCCGCGGGGCTGGGGTAATGCACGGATTTCGGGGACACCTCAGCGGGGGGTGACGGGTGAGAGTTAGTCACGAGTTGCCTCCATGGTGTTTTGGGAACTCCCGGCGCGTTGCCCGCTTTCTTTGGCGGCTTAAAATGTTACAGGGTTAGGAAAGAAGTCCCTCCTAGCAAAGCTCCGTCCCCTGGGCTGGCGGAAAGGAAATCTGGAGCTCCGTCACCTGTGCTCGCGTGCAAAGAAATCCCAGAGGCGACGCATGGCGCACGCCCTGCCGCAACGCACCCCTGCGGGAACACCCGTCCCCAGCGGGGAAGGACGCGGGCATCCCCCCGAGCCAGCCCCGCTGGGGCTGCGGGGCCGCACGCAGCACGGGGTGACCCACGGGTGGCTGCGGACCCCACTGGGAGCTCCCCCACCAGGAGCGTGGAATAAAATCGTCAGTGAAGGGGGACACGCTGCTGGCATTGCAAAAGATCTGGCGCAGAAAAATGTGCTACATCGGTACCCGCTGCAACCGCTCCCGGGGCGGGGGAGGCAGGGCTGCGCGGCACCGATTTCCTGCTGAAAGCTCTGCAAGGAAACGGCGATGCTTTTTTGTGGTTGGCTTGGGTGCTCAAAGGCCTGGGGAGCTGCTTGGTGTCCCTCCTCACCGGAGGGTCTCCTTTCCCAAGTTCAACCCCAGCCCTGACGGGAAGGGCTCCGCCGCCGAGCCGTCAGAGCGGGGAGCGGAAGCTCTCGGTAAGAAACTTGGCTTTTCGGCCGCTTGAGTTACCATCAACTGTTTGTGTCTCATTCCCGCAGCGGCTGGGCCGGCAGCCTCAGCGATCCCCTGCTGATGCCCCGGGCAGAGCAGCGCAGGGAAAAGCCCCAAGGCGGCCGGGGGCTGCCCTCGTCTGCCTCCCCTGCTCGGATGCGGAGGCTCTCGAGGGAGGAAAAGGGCACTTGTGGAACCATGGAGAGGCGGGAGTGGGGCCCCGTGCAGCTCGGTTATCTTCCCCAGCCAGCCCCGAGGCGCCGAGCAGTTCGGAAACATCCTTGGAGGAGATAACCAAAGCTTGGCAGGGGCCGAGCGGCCACTGCGACTCCCGATCGCGGGAGGAAGCCGCACGCTGAAGCTGCTCTGTTTTCATTTCTGCCCGAGCCGCCGAGGCTGGCCCGCAGCCACCAGAGCAGGGACTCTGCGGGGATGTCCCCAGCCCCCTCAGCAGCCCCCGTCCCCTGCCGAGCCCTGAGGCCAAAGCATGGACCCCCGAGCACCCTTCTCCTCCCCGCGGTGCCTGTGGGGTGCCACCAGCCGGCTGGGGGGGGACACCCTGGTCCCTGGTCCCCGTGCCTCGCTGCACCCCGGTGTTGGTGTGAGTGCCCCCGGGAGCCAGGCTGGCCCTGGGGGGCATCACTGCCCCCAGGCGTGCATGGGCAGGCGAGGGGCAGCTCCGACCCTCCTCGTGCTGGGCAAAGCCGGAGGCGGCTGATGGCCGGGGAGGAGAGGACACACCACCCGCAGCTCCGGCTTGGCTGGCACCAACCCCTCCTGGGGCACCCTCTCCAACACTCTGGAGCTCACCAGCCTCAGGCAACAAGAGACTGAAACTCAAACTTGCTGCCTAAGCTGGAAACGCCCGAAACGCAGCGACAACAACAGCCACGAGCAGCGAGGCGCTGCCTGAACCCACCTCGATCCCAAACCGGCCCTGTCCCACCGTGGGTTCGCCCCCTCCCTGGTTTTAGCAGCGGGGAGGTGACCGCCCCGGCCGCAGCGGGATGGACCCAGCTCTCCCGGCTGCCTCCCCGCTCCTTACCTTGCAGGGCAGGGCGAGTTCGTGGACTCTGGGCAGTCGACACGAACGGCCGCCCGGCTGGAGCGCAGCGAGCGGCGGGAGTTGCTGGCTGCCCCGCGGAGGCAGCCCGACTTCCCTTTTCCTCTCTGAGAAATGCAACCACTTCCTTACGTGGGCGTTGGGGGAGCGCAAAGCAGCTCGGCGGCCGCCCTGCCCCTGCGTGCCTGCGAGCACCAGGCCTCTCCGCCGCCACCGCCGCACGTGGACGGGCCCCCGGCCACGCACCGGCCCCAGGATGCTCCCGGCGCCCCGGGATGCTCGGCGGGATGCGGGCGAACTCAGCCCGCGTTGCACCGGAGCCCACCCGCCGGGCGAGGCACGCGGCAGCATCGCCTCCCACTGCTGGGGAGATTCGGGGCTCGGCGGGACCTCGCGGTGCCGGGATCCGGCCTCCCTGTGCGGTGTCGCTGCCGGTTCCTGCATCCCGCTGAGCCCCCCAGGCTGGCTGCGTGGCTCTGGCTGCGGTTGCAGCTCTGCTCGCCCCGACGCACGTACGCCCCGTGCACCCCTCTTTTTTCCCTCCTGCTTCAGAGCCAACTGCTTTATATCCCTTTCTCTGGGTGACTCCCAGGAGCACAACCCCTGATTAAAGTGCCGGGAAGGACAGAGAGGCTTCAGCTGCTCGCTACCCTGCTGCAAGCAGGGTGAAGTCACGCGTGGAGGGATGCGTTCCCCCCGACCTCTGAGAGCACCCGGGGAGGGGACGATCACATCGCAGAACCAGGGCAGCAGCGCATCGGGGTCTTGCAGGGGGAGGACAGGGTCCCGGTGGGGTTTCCCAGCTGTAGCAGGTGGGTACGACAACCTCATATTTGTTAAGCCGCAGAATTAATCCCTAAATTACAGGTCAGCCGCTGGTAAAAGCTCTGCGGGGTGGCACCGAGCAGGTAACTCATCTCTGCCCTGGTCCTGAAGCCCATTAGCCACCTTTCTGAAGTTTTTCCTTCTGCCTGCAACTTTTCTCTAGTCCTCTCATCGCTATGAGCTGCTCTGCATCCACTCTTGACCAGGAAAGTTCAGGCTTTCCCTGTATCCCCCTACTGCCTTTTGCACCAGCCCTGCAAAGCCTTGTGCCAAGACCAGCAGCTCTCGTCTGCGCAGGACAGGGGGACGCGGGACAGGGGGACGCGGGACAGGGGGACGCGGGACAGGACACCATCCCTCTGCCCACCACTTCACATCAGATGCCTTGCAGGCAGGGGTGCGCATGAACAAGGGCTCAGTAACTCCTGCAGGAGGAATCGGGGTATCTTACTAAAATAAAGGATAGAAAAGCATCACTCCCCACCCCAGCGCTGCCTGCAAAGCAGTTTCTCATCTGTTATGGCATTTCCTCATCGCTTCTCGTCTGGAGGCTGCTCCTGCTGCGGCTCTTCTCTGAGCCTGTGCTAACGAGCACAGGGAGCAGCCTCCACTGGAGGCACGTCGGCTTTGAACGCTGCTTGGGTTTCTCCAGGGCTCGACTGCCCATGGGGGAGTAAGCTAGCGCTGCTGAGTCCGGGGATGAAGGATCAGCCCTACTGGATCTCTTGCCAGATCCGACTCAAGGTTTGGCTAAATCATTTAACTGCTTTTGTCGCCGTCTCCTTAAGTGGAAAGATCCTGCTGCATCCACTGCCGCTTGTCTTGGAAAGCTTGGGGCCTCTGCAGAAAGGCCAGAGAGGAACCGTCACACTGCACAGATACCGGACACGCCGCAACAGTTTTTGCTGGGGCTGATGCTGGAGGTGGGGAGAGGGGATGAAAAGTGGCATTAATTCTGCATCTTTTTGTTCAGAGACTCAGAGTTCTCAAGACAAGCTCCTGGGAACAGTCTCTGGCATCCCTGCTCACACAGAGCCCCACTTCTCGCCCCTAACAGTCTGCCAGCTGGCACGTAACGTGGAGCACACGCAGCCAGCAGCCATCCTGTAGTTAAGACTGCAGCCATGCGCCTTGCTGCGAACACTGCTTTCGAGGGCACCGTGAACCTGAGCCCATACAACAAGCACGTGCTAGCAAGCCTGGTGCTGCAGCTAGCTAAATACGCTAGTGAATCCTCACCCGCGCTGGACACCAAGGACACCCCGACAGTGTTAGAGATGGGGGAGGCAAGTGAGAAAATGGTAGAGGCAAAACAAAGCACCTGCCTTCACGTGGCTCACAGAAAGCCGAGGCGGGACGGCAGCAGAATGTCCTTCCAGAGCGGACTGATTGCCCGTGCATCCACAGACATCACCTCCGACCGTCAGGCGGTGCACGAGGTGCAGAGCTCTCCCCGACCCCTGTGCACGGGACAGTTTTAAGTTGGATTATGCCTTGAGTGATGGTTGTTTATATTCCCCTTGCTCTGTTCTTTTCTAATATAAATATCTCCAGTCTGGTTTTGATCTCAGATTTCTAGCATACACGTTCCTCTCTCAGACAGAAACCTAGGGCAGTTTCATCAAACATCAGTTTGTTGACTGGAGCCAACAGGCTCTTTTTACCTTCTCTGGCTCTTTCACGCAGAAAAAGAACAAGGCAAAATTCAGATATCCATTTTCTCTACTCTCTCATTAGATGATTCTTTTCTCTATCCTTTTGTATTATTTGGGCCACATCTTTTAGAACACGTTTTTTAAATAGATTTCTTGGAAATTACACACCACACCTTCAAAAGTGACTTCAGAAACAAAATCGTTACTGCCTGTGAGATACAGGCATCTAATTATGTGTCTGCAGAGATGAACAAAGCCAAACCCATGCTCCTCTGTCCATCCTCCAGGGCTGACAGTGTCACTTTGATCCAGAAGACATTTAACTCCGCTAGCACTGTATCCTAGCTGATAAACCCAATGCCACCCAAGTCATCATTCAAAGCAGATCACTAGACTGCAGGCTCAGTAGGCAGTTAAACAGTTGTTATTTTACATTTGGAAGGGAGAGGAAATTGCAAAGCCACGCTTGACTGCCAGGGGAAGAAGGTGGGGAGACAAAAGAAAACCAAAAGGAAAACAGTCCATGCTCTGCATGCAGCAAACATTGCACCTGAAAACGATCCATCTCTGTGAGGGATACTGCTGTTCTTCTGAAAGTGAACTGCAGTTGTCAGCTTTGTGAGCTTGTCTTCCACGCTTCGTTTTCAGTCACTCAAAGCTAAGAAATGAGCAGTGTATGAAGAAACACTCTGGTTCCAGAGGAAGTGGTAAAATTTAGTCATTGGGGTTTTTTTTAAGACACTTCTGCATTTTCAACAGAAATGACAGAAGTCCGAGACCTTATAAAGCAATGCCCTGAGCCAGATAATCCCCTCCCAAGCACAGCCTGAATCAAACCTCAAGGCAGCAGTACAGTTAATCTTAACTAGACCATGTGAATAAAACAAGTTATGCGCAACTGCCTCAGTGAGCTACCAAAGCTCAGAACTGAGCTTCAAAAGACTGTCACCTGGAGACAAAGGATCTGTGCAGAAGCCAGTGCACGCTTTTACTTCTCTTAAACATGCTTCATTTCTCCACTGGTCATTATAAACACAGAACTTTATGGGCCGAGTACTCAGCTCTAACACAACATGCAGGCCTGTGTAGCTTCATGGACTTACAAGAAGCAATTTGCTTTCAATTTGTCTTCCCTGAGATCCGGCTCAGCAGATTTTTGCCTCACTTTCCACATGCAGCCTTCTACACAGCATCCTAGGCACCACACTGTGAGAAGTCTTTGTACAAATCCTAAAAGGTAACTACAGATAATTCTGGTCACCTGCCTTTGTAAAACTATGACCCACTAAACAGACAATGAAAAAGACGTTCAGGTTAATTTGCTGTTATTACTGGATTAAATGCTAGGCAGACAGAACTAAGAGTCAGTAGGACAAAGCTGTTCATCCCCCCAAATCATCACCTCAAGGGAACAATTCCCCTGAGAGAAGCCTAGCTGAATCTTCACATCCAGATCTCCAGAACTCTACATCTTCATCTGTTAACTTGAAGAAACTCTCAGTTAAGATGAACTCTTCTTGTTTTAAGGCCATAAAATACCAGTTCAGGGTTTTTCTGTCCTCTTTATCCAAGTTCATTCCTACAACATCCCTTTTTTAATCACTATTAATGAGCATCGAAACGCAAAGAATCTGTTTTTCTTTTTTTATTATTATTATTATTTCTAGCAGACAATTTACATAAAATTCCCCTTTTAAGTTAGTGATTCATAACTTCCTGCAATAAACTACTTAAGGAGCAGCTTTGGTAAAGAATGGAATGAAACAACCAACTGAAAAAAATAAAAAAGAACAATCACAGCTGATTTTGAAACCAACACAATTCACCAAATTTAGATTCAAAAGAAAATCTGCCAAGCTGTATTTTGTCAGTGTTTCCAAATATTCCACCTTTCTCCTTCCTTTTCAGGTTTGTGCAGATGTGGGAGCTGCATTCTGTCAAGCAGTTTGTCCTGCTAGATCACGGAAATCCATCTTTACATGATTCGTAGACCTTGAATTGAGGACTCTAAGGTCTTGAAAGAGAGAAAATTTTAATCACAGCCTGCTACAGTATCCTGCGTCAAATAATTCATTGTAAAGGCTGATGTTAAGAAAAAAGAGCAAAACAAACACAATAATTGAGATTATTCTTATTCAAGAGCCAGAAACCACTATAATTATTCACTTCAAACTCACACATATATAGACCAATGGTTCCACCCCCTATCCCCGAAACTGCTTTAAAATGGTTCATATATTACCTCAATTTCTTATTTGGCCCTGTCCCCACTAGAGCTTTCTGGCATTATATAATATAAACAAACTAGTACTTTCCTAAAAGCCAGTGCATAGCTTGGGGAGGTAAGCAGAGACCTCTGTTGGCCAGTCCTTGGCAAAGCAAGCACTTGCCTTAAATCCTTTTGGGGTTTTGAATACAGTGCTTAGTGTATTTTCTAATTGTTTGAGCTAACTTCTTACTACTTTTATAAGTAAATTAAGAGATGCTAGGACCGTGTTCTGCAGAAAGACAGTGAGCAGAGTCCAAAGGGATGGAAGCAAGAAGAGACAGCGGGCCCTGTCATACCAGTGATCGTTCCAGCCTGACCGTGGCTAAGATACAGGTTAGAGAAGGAAAGAATTAGTGGGATTCCTACAGGGATACTAAGTGATTCCATTCAAAAATTAAGTCTGGATCAGCACCATCTGCTAAGCAAAGCATATCTGCATTTACACTGAATTTTGGATCTGTCTGCCTTACAGAATTCACTAACAGTCTTGATATTCCAGTCTGGACTTCCTACTGCTAATAAAACTCACATTAGGGTTGAGCCCCAGAAGATGACGCTAGAGATAAAAAAAAAAAAAAGTCACCACTGCATCCAGTTCACGTAAACATGGTAGTGAAAGCATACCTTGAAATCCCAGATGGTCATTGCTCCATCAATGCCGGTGGTGCAGAATTTACGACAATCTCGTTTGTCTATCTCATAAATAGACACTTGGCTGAAAACAGAGAGTGACAGCTGTAAGGCAGACACCCATTCCAGAGAGCCAAAAAGCTGGGAAATTTGGGCTGAATTCAACTCCTACTCTTCCAAAGGGAGACATGAGTACAGTAGAGCTTACAGTAGATCTTTGGTACAATGCTTCAGAAAAATAAGCAAAGAAAAAGGATACTGAAAGCTCTTTTATCACTTGGTGGCTGTAGTCTAAACATTTTTCTTGGATAAAGACAAATTGCTTTAGAAATGTTAGCATCCTCTATGCTGACACACTTTCTTAAATGAAGGATATTCTATTTGACTAACCCTAATCAATCCTTTTGATGAATAAATGCATATAGAAATAACACCTGAAATAAGAAGCTGGTATGTGAATTCCTGTTTCAGGTGAATTCTGCAGTTCTACCACCCTCCTGTGAACTATTTACATATTTGATAAGATAAACTGTGTTCAAGTTACAGAACACATTAAACACGAGCAAACAGAAGTAGCATGCCTGCAATGTTAATGATTAACTTTACTAGCTTCCATACAATTCCCAGAAATAGACATCTGTCAATGAAAGGCTCAAATGGAAATGAGATACCAGCTACAGCCATCTCGTATGGCAAATCTGAGCTCTCATAGGTTTGTGGTATTTACTGTGAAACCAAAGTGATGAGGAGAACGTTCCTTCCTCTCATTTCGATGGACAAGACACTCACGTTATACTGTTTTGGTGCAGTGTCTCCAGGGTAGTGTTACGATCTTCTGTAGTGGCTCTTTTATCCATATTTCGGAAGCGTTCCATAGCAGAAATATTGCGCTGGATGCTCTGTTTCGGAATGTCTAGTTTTGAAACGAAGGTCAGCAAGCCATGGTCGTCACAGTTAAAAAGCATTGGGCAGCAATCATGGCCCTGCAACCATACATCACAACAGCACGTGAAGAAACACAACCACCAGTTTCTTTTTTCTGCTATTGTTAATTTCGGAAATGCAAAGACTGACACTATGGGAGATCTTGCTTATTACTAAGTTCACAACGTATGGCATTTCTGACTCTCCAAAACACTACAACGCTCTACAAGGAGAAAATAATAGACACTTACAGCTGCCACCACACTGTTCTCAGAGACAAATGACACACTCAGGAGCGGGAGGAACTCTGTTTTCAGCTGCGAAACCCTGAACACAAGAACATTTGTTAGAGGACTTCAGTGAAACCTCTCATCTTTGGCTCCAACAAAAAATAAGACCGTTCCCACATAAGGATTATTGGAATAGAAGTCAGTGTAGCTCAGTTGTCCTGAGGTGACACCAGAGGGCTGTAATGTTTAATAAAGTTTTAAACTAATAAAGTGTCCTGGAAGATCTATAAAAAACAAACTTTTCAAAGTGAAATGCTGTATTATCTAGTATTGTGCGTAAACAGTGGCAAGAGTTTAAAAAGAATACCCTCTCAAAAAAAGTTTCAAATTGATGAAGCTATTAATTTCATTTGCAACATAAAACCACTTGAAGTTTTAGTGCTTGACATCATCTTTTAGAAGGAAAAAGCCTGTATGTTAAATTAGGTCTTTTTTTTTTGGTGATTTTTAAAATAAATGAGAAAGGAGTTTTAGAACAACTTATACTTAATGATATCCTTAGTCAGGTACTTATACAGCTATAGACATCAGAACCATAATTCAAAATTAAGCACAGCAATGCCTGGACGATCCACCAGATATCTGTGCTATCAAAACGTATGCGGAATCTCTTCCTTCTTAGTTAGAAAGCCACGGAAACTGAGAAGTTATTAAGATCAAGATAAGGAATAGAAAGAAGAATTGTTAATAAAATACTTTCCTGGATTGGAAGGTGTAATTTGAAACCCTGCAGCAGTGTCTTAAGGACAGGGGTTGGAATTAACATTTCGTTAAGCGATCAAATTATTTCCCAGACCCTGATTGGGTATAGGGTCTTGGTAGTTATGAAGTGAGCATGTTTCTGCCGGTCTCTTGGATCCATTTACAAGGAAATCATTTGTTTCTGAAAATCACCAGAGTGAAACTTTTTTTTTTTTCTCAAATCCTCTTTTTTTTCCCCATAAGCAAATGACTGTACCCTCACTGAAGAGGTCTTAAAAGAAATTTGAATGATATAATCTAAAATTTTAGGAATCTACCTTATTTATGTAAGCCTCAAAGAGACTCCTGGAACATATAGCAAAACTGTCAAAACTAGAAATAGCAGTCACAGCTTTCTCCTGTTGCTGCAAGCACAACATTCCACATACTGCTTCCTTCCAGTGTCAAACATCTACTAGCTAACAGAAAGAGTGTACTTACATCATATTTTTTGAGGCATCAGCAACTGACACAGTACTATCATGACTGACCCAGGCTAGGCGGTTACCGCTGGCAGAAAAACTGACACTATGCACCCATCCGCCACTTCCAGCACCCCCAAATTCTGACATCAGCTGTCCAAAAGGCATTTTGGAGCCCCACGGTGTACTGGCTGGTTTTTCATCCACTTCCTTAATGTAAGCAGAAAACACCCTGCAAATAAAAGATTTCTGCATGAACAAAGACATAAAAAACTTCCTGGGAGCTGCATACACATTTCATATTAGAAACTACCAGATGCATTCCAATTCTACCAAAATAAAATACTACGGTATCTTTCAACAGCAATCCACTACTAGCTGGGAAGTTTCAGTATACGGAGAGAAAACAATAGTACAAAGGGTGTAATGCATATAGGTTTCTCATAAATGCCCTATTTTTTCTCTCTCCTTGTTTCCAGAAGATGGCACAAAAACACACAGTGTCCTTACATTTTCCACTGTGCTAAGGTTTCCTTTTCATCCTTTTGCAGTGCTAATAACTCTCAAAGTCAATTCTTCAGTTAAAGAAAAACCAAGAGTTACAATGTATAATTAGAAGCTAATACAAACACCTAGAAAATTACCCGCTTCTTAAGAACATTCACTTTTTAGTAGGATTTCAAAGAAAGGAAATTGTTGTTCAAATGCCAGCAGAGGGGCTCTGAACCACCTTAATCTGGCTCATTACTGAAAGAATGCCTTGAAAACCTGAAATACCACAATGTTTTTATAGTTTTTTTCCCAGCACTACAATTTTCAAGATATGTTTAAATAGAAAGCCTCCCCCTTTCATCAAATTCCTTCTGCATGATTCAGGCATGCCACAATATGGTGTTCTTGACTGTTACCATGGAAGTTACTAGGACGTCACAAACATAGGATTAGAGTCCATCGAACAGGAAGAGCAAGTGAGCTCTGCCATACTACTACCAGAGAAATATTTCAGTAAAAACAAAAAGCAGAGATCAAACATTCATGGTTGCAGCCAAACACTAAAAGGAATTAATTTATAGCGAGTTTAAGGAAAAGCTGATTTCTGTACCACCACTACTACCCTAGTTTTCTTCTCTTTTCTTTTTTTTTTTTTAAAAAATCTTTTACGTGTGGCATATGCACTTCAAAAGGTGCCTATATTCACAGTTTATTCAAATAAAGCTGACCATTCGGTACAAGAAGGGTTTAACTGTAGCTATATTAGGTACAGATTTTTGGAGAATTAAGTATGAATTTATGCCCAGCTGTTTAAATATAATGGTAATCCTTCAACAAACTTAATTTTATAGAGCCATATGAAAGGATGATTCTCTTAATGTATGGAAATAGGACAAGATGTTTAAAGCAGCAGCCTTTGACACAAGACAGAAAAATCATTCCTAAGCAGTGAGAGACCTTGAAGACAACTGTTGGTTTAAAAAAAAAAAAAGAAAAAAAAAAGACTTTTCACTTCCTGAAGTCTCCCTCCTCTAAAACCAAAACCATCTCAGCTTGAAGGCCCTAGCCTTCAAAGAACATCAGGAAATGACTTTCATTCCCACAGCAACATTCTTTCAGCAAGAATATAAAATTCACACCTGTGTGGTTCTGTTAGCTATACATATTTCCAAAGACATATGTAAGAGGAGCTCATCTAGGCCAGCCACCAAAAAACTGCTGAATACCTATCAACTTGGAGTCTCTTCTGCCCTCCATTCTTTTTCCAAAATGTCTCCCACTTAGCTGCTTATTAGTTGGCAGTGGCTCTGGCAGATCCATTTCATAATTTTCTTCAGAACCACCTATCAGAACAGATGCATACTTCAGGCCCAGGTATCTTTATTATCTTTAATATGTAACTAAACATTCCCTAGAAGTGGAATTCTGGAGATCTTTATTCATCATTTAGCAAAGCCAATATTCTTTCATGGGTCTGGGGAAACAACAGAAACACAAGCCCAGTACCAATCTCCACTACTTTCCCTTTCTCCCTTTAATATTCCTGTATGGAGATTTCTATGATAAAAGCAGCAAGATTATTAAATGATTCATTCTATGGTAAAATTTAAGTGCGAGCAGAAAGTTTCCCAAAGGTTTTAAACCAAGATCTGTGTGGATTTTTTGTTGTTGTTGTTGTTGTTTTTTAAATATATACCATTTCCAGACAAATAAAATGCAGGACAGAATGAGTTTTCTGATTGGAAACAAAAGACAAAAGCAAGTCTTCTAGAGAACACTCCTAGAAAATTGACTGAACCACATCTTGACTTCCTTCAAAAAAATAAAATCATACTGAGCAGAAAATAATTCAAATCCAATTTCTCAATCAAAGCAGGGAAGAGGAGATAATCAGGGATCCAACGTACATAAGCACTGATCAATGTTTGGAGACAAAAGAGCGAAAGTCCAGAGTAAAAGACATATACATATGTATATATATCAGCTGACCTAATGTCAAGAGTCCCGAAATGCTTTATGAACACATGAAAAAATTTCCACATCTGAATAGCAGCTGCTTCTGGAAGATGAATGAGAACTTTTTATGTCACATTTTTTGTGAAAGGAAGTGAACACTTACAGTTTATCTAATTAAAACTGGAGATAAGGCAGGAAAGAGAGACAACTCTCCTCTTCTTGCCCAGCTGCCATTTAACATCTCTCCTTACATAAAAAGGTAACAAAGGATTGACTTTAGATGCATGTTTCATTCTGAAATAAGGAATGCAATGGTTGGTCCCACCTCCCCCTCCCACTCCTTCTTAGTCATTTTTATTACACACTTCGAAGCTTAAAAATTGCCCTATTACATAAAGAATTTAAGAAAAGAAGCTCTTGTTATTATTCAAGGTACAAATAGTTAAGTAAAATATGAATTAAAGTCAACCACTCTGTGTACAGTTCCCCACGCAGGCTTCATTGCAGTGTCCCCAGTCCCTCAGCACAAAGCAACTTGCAGAACCTATCCCTCGCTGTATAACTTCATAATCAGCTTGAAAGACTACCCCGTCCATCTCACAAGCCAATCTGCTTACACCAGCCTTTTTCCTAATGTCCTGCAAAAATGGGGTTTTGTTGCAGTGAGCTTCAGGTGGACCAGTTTCTTGACCTCACTCATGACATGGCTGCAAGAACATTAAGGCTAGCGCAGGCGAAGTGGAGTGTACAAGTGACTCGGGGAAGAGAAAAGTGAGATATCTCCTTTGCAAGCTGCAGCATTAGGATATTGCTTTTTAAGCTGTAAATAACTAGCGGTGGGGTTTTTCTACAGGATAGCACCAGTAAGTCTAATTCCAGACTAACAACTCAGCTCTCATTGCACTTATAATAGAAGTTCTTCTGTCTACTGCTAGTAAAGAAACCCACCAGTTCATTAAGTTCAGGTGTATCCCCCCAACAGATAAATGTTAGTAGCCCAAAGCGTGCATGCAGTAGCACCACAGCCTCTTAAGCTGGATATTTTACTTTGGTAATGGCATCAGTATGCGATGAGCTGTCTTCTATTCCGACAGCAAATGCGTTATCAGCATGCTTGTGCTACTAACCAACTTGAACCAGCAACCCAAACTCACTTACTGATGCTTCACTTTCTCCTACCTGCACTTGAAGTCGCAGGATCCAGCAGCCAGCAAAACATTGTTGGGGTGCCAGTCCAGGCTAAGGACAGTGGAACGAATGGGCTTTTTAATGTGCTTGCTCACCCACCTGAATTAAAAAAAGAGATAAGATGTATATGAAAATATTTTACCGGACTCCCCAAGACCAAGAAATATGCCTCAAAAAGATCACCTCTTGCCAATGACTAAACACACTAGTTTTGCAAGAAAAGTCATATTATGCCCAAATCTTTCACATTCCCTTGTATAGCCTACGAACTCTATGTGGTTATCGCAATTAAAATTTCAAATACTACAAACTCACGTTAAATATACATCTCTTCCTCTGAATTCTATTCCTCTTCTAACTTGTTTTTATAAGACATCAGACTGAACTCCCTAACATGAATTTTGCACACAGTAATTGCCTGGTCCCTTACATTATATGAACAAGAGCTCAGCTTTGACCATGATGATATCGAGCTAAGAAGCATTATTTTATTAGATCACTGAGTACACTTCCTCTCCAGCTCCTTCCAACAAGTTTTACAGTCATCTCTCTTGCTTGCACTTTTTGAGTGTTTAATAGTACAATAGCTATAAAACCCAACACATAAATGGGTGAACTGCCAATGATACGGCCAGTGTCTACATCTCAATTATCTGAAGTATAATAAAAAGTGGTCCTGATGTTGAATGCATTATTAGCCTAAATACGTCTCAGCAGATTTAATTTGCTTGAACTATTT
Source organism: Chauna torquata (assembly GCA_013399475.1). Taxonomy (NCBI): domain Eukaryota; kingdom Metazoa; phylum Chordata; class Aves; order Anseriformes; family Anhimidae; genus Chauna; species Chauna torquata. Next base: position 66,900 of record VXAL01017800.1, on the reverse strand, counting down.
ACAAAGTAGTAAGGAAACCTGTTATTCACTGGATGGCCTTTGGGATGATGGCACTTTTTCTTTGAATTTACTTCCATCAGGCACAAGCAGTTTTAAGGGTCACGTTAAATTATTGCTCTTAACACAGGAGGGGTTTGATTCTTCTGCAGATAAGTGAGGCAGAGAAAACATAAATAACTGAATATACTGGAAAGCATTAAAATTCCAAAAAAATCTTAAAAGTGAATTTTGCAGATGGTGTCAGTTTAACATCTCCATACGGAAGAATGCATACAGAACGGTGGGAACAGACACCTGTGTTTTACACGTGTTTATGCAACCCAAAAACCAGATACTTAACATACTGATTTCACCTACAGGTGATATGGTAAACGCAGCTCCAGTATGTCCAGCTACAAATGTAGATCCATTAAAGATCAGAAGCACTAAGTTTAGATTCGAAAGAGGAAAAAAACGTCAATAGTAGAAATACAGATTTCAGACAGGACTATCACAAATAAACTGTGAGAAGAATAAATGACAGCATACAGAACAGGCAGATGACAAGCTTGAACATCTGCTAATAGATCACCCTGGAGATAACTGAAAGACTTGAATTCTTTAATGGCAAGAAATGGTCCAAAATAACCAATATGGAAGAAAGACTCAAGACAAAGTTCTTCACTTATTCGGGAAGGGCTGTGGGGCAGGAGGAAACATTTCTCTTTTTTCAGCCATACAGTTGCGGTAAAGAAATTTCTACTCTGCAGAAATTCTTGCACTTTTAGAACAGCAACATATGTTTATGGCAGTCAACGCAAACACACCCATGCCAAGATGCATAACCTGAAAATACGCTAAGTCAAAACCCTTTAGGTGCTACACTACAGTAAAGAAGTAAAAGAAGGAACCTTTTCCCTAAGATGTAGAAGTCCATGAAAGAACTGATGAGGCCTATCCCTCTATATTTCCTGAAGATTTTAGAATGAGTGAAAGAGTAACCTACTTACTACCACTAAACTCCAGGCTTTAGCTTTCCCGAGCAGACCTGAAAGGTATAAATGGAAATCAAACAGCTCACCAGTCATTTTCAGATTCAAAGTAGCACACAGATATAAGTCGAGCTCCACTTCCTACAGCAAATTTATTCTCCAAGGGAGACCATTTCACAAAGGTGGCTGCACGATTAATTCTCAGGATCACAAGCGTTGGTTTCCACACGCCGTCTTTCTGGCTCCAGACATAGGCATTACGGTCTGCACCGCAAGTTACAATGCGATCGCTTTTGGGAGCCCAGTCAATACCTGCAATTTAGACTTCACATTAATACTCTTTCCCGTTTATACTGTTTGCTTTATAGTAACTCAAAACAAAGAACATTTTGCAGCCTTCTCCCACAGAGACAGTTGTTAATGTTATGCTAGTATTCCCCTTGTTCACTTATTCTCCAGGCACCATTTAAAACTGTTATGGATATCAGTTTCTCCATCTAGCTTTCATCAAAATTGCAGATCCCAAATTTCCAGATTCCACAGAGAATTTGCCCGCCAAGGAAGCCAGCTCTGACAGCTGGCCAACAGGTGGAGCTCTGCAGACTGGCTAAAATCCGTCCACTGGCACTCCTCAAATCACTGACTTCTGCAAGAGACTTCAAACAGCTGAAACCCAGCAATTCTAAAGCTATGCACAAACCTCTAACAAAGTTGTCTGCTTGATACCAGATCGCAGATCTAAAAGTTTAGATAATAGTGTTGGTTTTTTTTCCAGTTAGCAGTTACTGATCTTTATGTACTCATACAATCCTTACATTTATTCCATGCCTATTTAAGCTGCGCCGTGAGAAAGAGAAATGTACCAAGCAAAAATAACAAATTCAAAGAATAAAACAAAATGAAACCTTTGATAAACCTGCCATTGCTTCTTTCCCTTTCCTATGCAACAAAGGACATTCTGAATTGGAAACTCTCACGGCAACATTATTTTTCATCTTCTCTTTAGCATCCTTCTTCGAGATGCAGGGTGCAATCCTTAACTCTCCTTCCACAAAATTGCATTTCAACTGTTTTCCATAACTGCATTCTGTATTAAACACCCCTTAAGGAAACAAACTGAAAAAACGATAAAAGACAGGGAATTAATTTGTACTAACTCATACCCTATTGTTCATATATGGTCTATTTCAAAACAGGCTTATGCTTAAAAAGTTCAGTTTTGAGGTGGTTGGTAGCCTGAAACCATAGTTACGTGAGTTAATCTAGCACTGCTTTTGAAAGGGAGATCGTTGTGCCTCTTTTTATCCCTCATTCCTACCACCCCCCTTGCACCAGCACCAGTGTTCTGATCGCATGGCAAGCTCAGATCTTTACCTCAGCAGAAAACTAACCCTGCAAAAAGAGGGAATAATGTTCTTCCCGTAAGTGAACAGCAGCAGCTCACCACAAATCTCTGAATCAAGACACAAGAAGGCAAGATTGGGGACCTTGTCGCTTATGATCAGAAGTTAAGAGTGGCAGCAGCCTCCTGTCAGAGGCAACCAGCAGTTTGGTCAGTCTGTCTCCTCTGTCTAACCACAGTTTAAGTCCACTCTTTAAGATAACCACAGCATTTAGTATTACAAAGGTATATGCTATGCTGGAAAGCAGCACGAGCTTTTTTCCCAAGTCATGAGTATTTGGCTTCTCTCTAACACCAACAGGTAAAAGAAAAATGCAGAGAAATGTCTTTAGGGAATGGCATGTCAGTTGTGAATTCAACACAAGCGACTCTTCACAAAAGAGCATGTACAGTTGTGCTCTGACAGCGAAAAACAGACAAATTGAATAAAGATCCTGCAAAATGTTGTTGGGCAGATAATTCTGCCCATTAGTGAGCTGAGAACAGAATAAAGGATATTGCTGTTTTGGGCAGGTGCTTCTGTTAATTACTTTCATCTCCTCAGAGAATAAAGCCCTCATAAGAGTATCACACACACACAAAAAAAGTAATATAAAAGACTACCACAGGACGATGACATTTTAAAACTAACACCTTGCGACTCATCATGGCAGCTCTTTTTACATTTTCATTGTGGCTCTACAGACACCATGGGTCTGCAGTAAAATGCGCTCACTGATTGTCTGCCATAAGCATAAGACCAACCACTTCAAGTGGAATCTTACCTCAGAACTGTACTTTCCCTGAAAGACCAAATTTCCAGTCACCAAAGAATAAGTGTTAAAATATGAATTATAACCAATACAATCTCTTCCCAAACATGGCCTAAAGAGGTTTTTTTTTGTTATCTTGCTTTTCACTTTGCAAAGTCAAGTCAGTAATTAAAGCTTTCCTCATGCATCTCGCTTGAAAGGTAACTGCTCTTCTTTCTGCTCACTGAGGATGCTACACAAACATTTTTCAGCATGAGCACAGAGAAAGGGAAGGACTGTGTCTCTCAGCATCTGTGGCAATTAAAACACTTACCAACCTATAGCCAGAGTGCTGTAGCAAAGAGGAAGGAGAAATGTGCTGATACAAACTTAGTGAAATGAGTCCCTACAAAAGGATATTTGTTGCTGTCAGAAACCAGAAACCAACATTGTATAATTGATGAAGTTTTAAGCTAGCACTTGAAAGGGAGCAGCATGTATCACCAGAGTTTGTGACACAAACAGATTACTTCAGGAGACTGAAAATTTATTCTCATTACATTATTAGGGATGAAAAATAAGCAACAGTTAAGAAGGAAAGTCTCAGTTACTCTACCAAAATGTCTGAGCTTTTTTCTTCCTAACAGTCACTCCACACAGTACAGGAAAATAGTGCAAAGCTCTCTATAAAGTGGGAATGCCAACCTATAAAAAGACCTATTTACTTGACACTTGCAGATTTCCTGTTCAGATGCTCAGCTGGAGAAAGCAGGGGGCGGATATATTTAAAGTCTGGCACAGCACATTCTTCTCTTACCTGTAATGTGTCCATTATGTTCCTTTAGCTCATGAGCTTTCACCCACTGGCTCCCGCTCTTCTTGTAGATGTGGACTTCATGATTATTAGGGCTAATGGCAATCTCTTGAAGAAGAAAAGAAACAATCCAACAGCACAGAATGCTTTTTAATACCATTTTACTTGGAAAGACTTTCCAATCTAAACCCTGTATTCTCAACTTCCGGAGCATAACATAGGTTTTGTAAACAAAGGGCTAACATCCCCGGATAATCTCAAATAATCATGGTCATAACACGATCAGGACTGCACAGAACAGAAAGACAATGCATTTTGAACATAATGATCCAAGTTTTAGTAGAAAACTATGCTATTAAAAGAAAGGGCTGGGTTTGGGGCAGGGAAATAAAGGTTAAGGAGGGTAAGGACCAGGTCACATTCTCATGAGGTGCAGATCAAGAGGCAGAACTTTCTGGAACACCAATAAGACTGGATTTGCTCATATGCCAGAGCTCCAGTAACGGGTCTCAAAAAGTTCAGATTTAGAAGACTGCAGCATGCTTTTTGGATTATAAGTGGAGCACTTAACTTGCAGCACTATATATTTGACCACACCTTCCTTAAATGTGATCCAGAACATCAACAAACTGACAGCAAAGAGAAAAAAGCAATTGAAAAAATAAATTAAAACTAACATATTACTTACGAGTACGGTCTCTGTTCCATGCATGGCAGGTGATAGGCTCCAATAAAAACTGATGTAGAGACATTCCGAGTTAAAGATATTCCTATGTTGTAAAAATTGAAAAAGCTGAAAGGTGTAAAAGTAAAAACAAAACACTTCAAAATTAAATAGTTATTAAAACAAAAAAGCAGTCTTCAACATTTACAAAGGTTCTTTCAGTCCACTGTTACAATTTATTTACAGACAATGACACTTGCTCAGTAAATACCTTAAGACCTCTAAACAGCTGCTTTTGCCATACGCCCTGGTACCTTCAGTAGGCCAACGAGTTTTAACTGTTCTGCTCACTATAGCTAATTGCAATTGCTCTAAAAGCCGTATGCTCTTGCTTCTTAGGATCCTCATAGGTGAGAGAACAGGTTCTTATGAAATCTAACACACCTAATAATTTAGCTGTGGAATTAGAATACTTAAAAAAAAAAATAAAAAAAATCTAGTGACATATCTCAGTGAATTGATTCAAAATCCTGACACGTATCAAGGCTCACAGCACTACAATGAAATCTATTTTTTGATCTACCAGGAGGTTAAATTGATGTGTCCAGAACATTGGTATGCAACTATAATCTGCTGATGTATTATTTGATAAAACCAGTTATAAGTATCCTAGGGAAAAATTACTAAGATTAGTAATTTATTAATTAGTAAATTCTTCAAATTAACCCTAGCACTTAACTGTTTTATAGTTAGGCTTTTGCCCCCAGTGACATGCAAACAGTAAAAGAACAAGCTGAATTCTTCTGGCCTGTAAATATTTTATTTTTTATTTTTTTTTAAAAAAAAAAGCTAGATACCTAGTTTGTTTTTTAACTTATGACTGCATCAAAAGAGACAGCGCTGAACATCTGCAATTGGATGTGCACTGTCGAGTGATTACACAGCTGTTTAAAACATCATATCATATTCTATGTCCTGTGTTAATCAAGGGCAGCATAAAAGGATGGAAGATAACATTGTAACAAGTCAAGGTCACCTGTAATAATTAACATGCGCATAGCTCAATACATACAACTTGGATTTATCGATTCCTTCCTCCTTCCAGATATTCCACTAATTTTCATAGCAATCTATCCTTGGCTGACGGTACAAAGTCTTTTTGCCCCTACATATACATCTAAAAAGAAAACTCCCTGTGATGACACTCCAAGACATCCACACCCATTACAGCCTGAAATTACAACATACCCAAGTATGGCCATGTTAGCAGAGGGTGGAGACTTTAGGACAAGGTAGGAATTTGGAAGCAAACAGGAAATGAATGGCAGCCCAACAGAAACTCAGGAGTGAATGAGAGATGAGTAAATTCTCATGGAGCTGAGCAATTACTATCACTCCGCTAGTTTAACAAATATGCTGAAAGAGCTGAATCTTGGAGTTGAGATGATACAGTACTTCACCAACGCAAATAATTGGAAAGACTTTTTTCTTTTTTTAAAGAAATCAAGCACTGTTATTTTAAAGAAATATGACTTACAGTTACATATGAAATGTGCTTCAAATATAACTTTTAGCTATATGAGCTTTAAGTCCCGTTCATGGTTTTAACTGGCATGATTAGTTCTTCTAATAACCATACTCTACAAATCAAACAAAGCTATTAAATAGGTGCAGTCCTAAGCAAAATAATAGTTTTTTTTAATTAATGCAATAACACTGACATAATCCGAACTACCTTTGACCTTGGACAGCCATGATTTGAGATTCCATGTGTTCATATAAGCAAAACACGACTGCAAATTGCTTTTTCCACAATCTTGCTTTAGCACATGCCAACATTCAGTAGCAGTACATTTCCATATACAGGAAAAGTTGAAGAGCTGTTCTACCAACAAGGAATGCTCAGCTTTTTCTACTCTTTCCGAAATAAAATGTAAAAATATCCAATCTCCCCTCCCCAAGGAATGCAACTATTTCAGAACACTTTCTAATACTTTCTAAATGTGGTACTTTCTCCACAGATCGGCACTACGTATAAACACCACCATCCCATCCTAATAACTTCTAGTTCAGAATTTTTACTCACTAACCTAGGGGCTGTTCCCAAAGCTCGTATCTAGACAAGAGACGTGACCCATTCTTGTCCACTGATCAAGTTCCTCAAGCACCATAACCAGCAGCAAGCGACTGTTTGCTGTTTTGATTTGGTAACACGCTCATAGAAAATAACAGTAACGATAATGTCAGAAAGCACAATTATTTCATTCACCTGGTCTGCCAGTTGCAATATCACTTTCTTTGGGAAGATAAATCTTAATGAAATCTTACAAATTGTACTTATTTCACTAGAGAAAATGCAACTGGCTCTATGATTCCTGATACAACTAATACGTAGTAAACCCCCCAGTACTTTCCTGCCAGCCAACCTCAAAATCTCACATAGGAAAGATACTGTTATGACAACTTTGTTAGCCAGGTATTTAATGCAGCTATGCCTGATCTTTTTTTCAAATGCAAAGTAACTGTCCTTGAGTGTCAATATTAAAAAAAAAAGGGGGGGGGGG
>VXAL01017800.1:35118-58728 GCA_013399475.1 Chauna torquata | reverse complement strand
GGTGGAGCCGCTCTGCGCCTGCGCGGAAGAGGGAGGGGTGCGCGCGCGCACCGTGCCCGCGCCTCACACAAAGGCGGCTGTTGGGCGGGGGAGGAGGGAGCGGGCGCGCTGTGGGGAAGGCGCATGCGCAGTGAGGTGTTCGCGCACCCCCGCCGCCGAGGTGGGAGCCCATAAGTGGGCAGGGAGCGGGTGCAGTGGTGAAAGCTCCTGAGGGGCTGCGTTGGGTCGCAGCTGCCTGAGGTGGAGGAGTCTGGGGCCCCCTCCGCTGGAGGGGGGCCGGGGGCTGGGAAGGGTGGGCTGGGGAGTGGGCTGCAGGGAGGTCGCTTGTGCTTCCTCAGCATGGCTCGGCTTGTGGAGAGGTGCTACATCAGGAGCCTTTCCTGGAGGCTGGGAGGAAAGGGCCCTTCCCAGTTCAGCGGCTGTGGGGCCTTCCCGCCTGCCTGGTATATAAAGGGAAGCGCGTTTGCAGTTCTTCTCCCTACTCTTAGTCCCCTCAAGGAGCTGCCCGCTGTTTGGGGTCTCGTGATTTGGCTCCTGTAAAGCTTGACTTACAAAGTCTTACCACCAGCAAGGCTTTGTGACCTGAACTATGAAAAATAAGGCAACTCAGGGAATAGGGAGAGATGAGTGATCTTGGGATATACTGAGAAGCAGTAGTCACGAGTTTAATTTCTAGTCTTGGAGAAAATAAACAATTTGTAAGCGTCTGGAAGGAAACAAGAAGGTGAATGCTAGCCAGTATAGCTTTGTGAATGAACTGAGCCAATCTAATTTCCTTTTCTGGCAGCATAACTGGGCTTGCAGATGAGGAAGAAACAGTGTATGTCATATTTCTTGATTTTTAGTAGAACTTCTGGTGCTGGCTTGCAGGATATTCTAATAATAAACTGGAAAACCAGTCTAGATGATATTGCTCTAAGGGAGTTGCAAAACTGGTTGAGGAAAAATGTGCTAATTGTCGGTGCTTGTACAGGGAACTACCTTGCTTCCATTACTCATCAACAACGAAATAAGTACTGTAATTACTGTATTTGGACATGAGATCAAGTTTGAGGTTGTATCAAACACACTATCAGAGAACTAGAATGCAAAATGGGAACTTTGGGCAAAATGGGATGTGATTCAGTAACAGGTGTGCGGCGGTACACTTCAATGTAATTGCCTTCACAGTTGCAAGACAGGAAGAATTGGGCAGCTGGCTGTGCTGCGAGAAAGGATGGAGGGGCTGCTGTGGGTTGTAAGCTGAGTCGGTATCAATGTCTTGCTGTCAGAGAAGAGGTGAATGCTATGCAGGTCCATATAAGTAAGAAAACTGCCAGTAAGACGCACGCAGCAGTCCTGCTCTGCTGAGCTGTGCTAGAAGAGTATGTCCAGTACTGGGCTCCACAGGAGAGAAATTTGGATGAAATTTTTTTGGGGAAAAAAGTGACGATAACGATCGAGTCTTCGAACGCATGACTTCTACGGAGTCTTTTGAGAGAACAGAAAACTGTGGAAAGACATGGTAAGTCTTCAAACAGATAAAAGGCTGCTGCCATGAGGAAAGGAACAATTTGTTCTCTTTCGTCCACTGGGGGTAGGGTGAGAAGCCATAAGCTAAAATAACAGCAAGGCAGATCTGGGTTACAGTGAAAAGATTTTTCAGTGGTTCCTTTGAACTAGTTGAGCACTGTGTTGGACTGACTTGGCAAGATGCAGGCTCTTCTTGGAGGTTTTTAAGAACAGATAGATGAGTATTTGTCATAAAGGCTGAAGTACAATATGAGATCTTGCATTCAGGAGGGAGGCTAGATTCGATGGTCTCGTAAACCAGTGTTCCTAGGGTTCTGTAACCCCGAGGTCCGTAATCATTGCAGCCCTTATTGGCTTAACGATAAAACTAGATCAGCTGCACAGATTAAAGATACTCAGCTAGGCCAAGTAACGTTACGTAACAGGAATGAAATTGCGTTTAAGCATGGTTTTATGTTTTCAGAATGATTTTCACCAGATGGGGTGAAAGTATCTAAATGAGGAACTCTGCAGAGCTTTTAAGCATTAAAGGCTAAGGCCTTGTCTCCAGCATAGCTTTCCAGAAAGTTTTCCACCTTTGTTCCTGCTGTATTGCTGATGCAATTAAGCCGTGGTAATCCAGAAAGGATGCCAATGTTTTTTGAGATTAAGGCATCACAGGCAAGGCTGAACTGATCTTAGTAAAAATAGTTTAGATACAATCTGACCTTCAGATATATCTGAAAAGAAATGAGCTGGGACATTCTTTGCGGTTCTCCGTTATTTTTTTTTAAACAGTAAGTGCGTGTAGTTGGTAGTCAAAAAAGGTCCGTTGCAAGCAGGCTGTTGTATATACAAACCGGTATTTGCAAATGAAAATACTTGTCTTGAGAGTCGTTCTAGATGTGCATTATCCATCCCAGTATTTGAAAATCTAGCAGTTTCCAATACAGAGTATCCTATTGTGCCTGATGCTTAAAAGGAGGACGCAAGAAATGTCACTTTTTCCTAATTGTGTTCCCTGCATTTCTAGAACTGCCATCTAGATGACAATTTATCAATTTTCATCAGTAATATTCTTGAACTATCAAGAACGTTTGCCTTAAGATCAGATGAAGTCACTGATAATCTAAATGACTGCAAATTCAGGATTTTTAAGCATGGAAAGCCAATGTATCCGATTGTCCTGCTGTTTTTGCTGCCTAATACAGTGTCCCGCATGACGACAACTGTTTTAACTTTGTGCAGCTTGTGCAATAGTTATAATATAACATGAGAAAGAAGGAAGGCAGGCTGCTTCCACTGCTTGGAGCTTGACCAGGCTTTTACTCTTCAGTCTTCTCGCATACTGGTTTTCTCGGTAATGACAAGCTTGATACTGACTGCTTTTTCCTCCCTGCCAGAGAAGATCTGCGGTGAAGTAGGTAGGAGCCTGTGTGTACAGGCTGGCAGGCCCTGAGGCTTGGGCTCGAAGTGACCACCTTTAGAGCAAAGTGTCAAGTATATGATGTTTGTCAGCACCTGCCCTGCTGTTAGCCCGCTTTTCAAAGGTTGTATGCCTAAGTGCGTTTGTTCTAGTTGTCCAAGCAGGGCTTGGTGAATAATGGCAGGGTGATAGTGTTTGGATTGCAGCAGTGTTATAGTGTAGCTCCTACGGAAAATCATGTCCACAAGAAAAGAAACAGCAGCAGTGTTAATTGCTATTTGTTTTAGATTGACAGTGAAATTGTACACCGGCATTTTTAACATTTGCTGGTTCAAGCCAATGAACCGGGGGGCCAACCCTCCTACTTGTTGAGTAACTCTCCCGTAACCAGCAAAATTTCATGTCCTGCAGACTGGGCTGCCACGGAAGCTGTGCCTTCCTCCCAGCTTGTCTGAATTTGCTGTCTCTGAGCTTCTCCATCATCCTGTTGCAGCACCCCAGAGTGTCTCGCATCTTGGATTTGAGCAGGTACATTGTTTTGTTGTCTCACTGTGAACAACTTCAATTTTTTTCCATACAGTAAGCTTTATTAAGACTCCACATTAAGACTGTTAACAAGAGGAGTTACTTGCAAGAGACAGCCCAGATCATACCTTCTATCCTTGTCTTAAAATCCAAAATTTGTTAGCACAGATACTTTTCAAGTGCTGACCAAGTGCTATTATTCAAGGTACGCTTGCAAATATACTTCAATTTCTCAGGTCTCACACAGGTAATTTTTCTATCTGCAGGTCATTGCACAGTTTTTCTCTCTTCTCCTCCCTTTCCTGTGTAGGCTTCTTCATGATCTCACACCTGTTGGTGTAATCTCTATCATAGCAATTTTTCAATGGGTGGCTCTTGGCAAGGTGCACAGTACTCTGGAAGAAAAGAGAATGAAGCTGTATTGCAGCAGCATCTTATTTACCTTCCAAAATCTTGCTAGAAGGAAAGTAGAAGTGCTATAATGTTGTACTGGGTCTGGCCAGGATGGAGATAACTTTCTTCAGAGCAGCTCGCATGGCACTGTGTTTTAGGTTTGTGACCAAAACAATGCTGATAACGCACTAGTGTTTTGGGTGTTGCTGCACAGTGTTTGCACAGTATCGAGGCCGCCTGTGTTTCTCAGCCTGCTCCCCTCCAGTGATTAGATTGGGGGTGTGCAAGAGGCTGGCAGGGGGAACGCAACCAGACAGATGACCTGAACTTACCAAAGAGATATGCAGCACCATATCATGTCACGGTCAGCAATAAAAAGGGAGAGGAGGGGGTTTAGGGAAGTTAGCCATCTTTTGCTCAGGAACTGGCTGGGCCTTGGTCTACCTGTGGGAGGCGGTGAGTGATTGCTTCTGCATCACTTGCTTTGTTTTCTTTCTCTGTTCTTCCACTTCTTGTTTGCTTATTAAACAAGTTTTATCTCGAGCCACAGTTTTCTTGCCTTTGTTCTTCCTTTCCTCTTCCCCAGTGGGGGGAGTGAGTGACTTCGTGGTGCTTAGTTGCCTACCAGGGTTAACCCACAACAGGTGTGTAAGCATATTCCCAACAAACCTCTTACTATGCAAAGAAATCAGTTTGTTAAGCAATGATGTGCAACCTCTTGCTGCTCCTCCTGGAGGGAGTAGGAGTTAGGTGGTACTTGCTTTGTGTAGTTCTGGTCCCTGTCTTCCCAGCTAGACTGCTGGAGCGTAGGGAAGTGTCCTAGAGTACCATGCCCCCCAGATGAAGTGGACTTTTTTCTAAGAGAGGTCCTTGCTGTGCAGTTTTAGTGCCCTTGAGAAGATTTAGCCCTTAATGATCATCCCTTGTGCAAATAGTAGGATGCTGCTTACTTCCTCTTTCTGTTTTTACTGTTAGTGAAAACACCTCTGTACCAACCATTTGCCACTTCAGAACTTATCTCCGTGCATAACAGACTTGTGGAGTATCTGTTACCATTTGTAGGGGACTGCATGAATCGGCCAGTGTCAAGAACACACCTATGCCTTCCTCATCTCGGTTCCACACCCTTTTCTGCTCTAATAAATCCATGGGCAGGTGGGTTCAAATATACAGGCTTCAGTGCCTATTCCTGAGCCACTGACAGGGAGGAAGAGGATTTAGGCACTTGGATCATCTCCTGCAGAAGTTTGCCCTTTGCTTGCAGAGATGCAATTGCTGGTGTGCAATTTTAGAGCTGACTGAACCATCCCATCCCTCTCCTCTGCATCATCTGGTTTGTGTATGGTCTTCCTGTACTTGGACAGGCTTTGATTAGCCTCTTGCTCCTGTACCTGAGAAGATTTGATTTAATGAGATAAATCTTTGCATGAGAAAAAACTGTCTTGGAATATGTCTGTGTTCCTGCAGCATAATGACAGCAGGGTGAAGAGTACAGAGCCTGTATTTGAGGAGAGGAAGTGGCTGCAAAGCAAGGAGGGGAGAAGAATCCTTCGTAGAGAATGCTATGTGTTTTAGGGTGACTGTCTCAGCAGGTGCATTCAAGTCTACAGTGGGCCCACATGCCTAGGGATGCTGTCAGTATGAGCTGGATGTACGCTTCCTGCAATATGCATTCTGGAGAGAAAATGCCCATGGTGCATAAGATGTGATTGTGTGATAAAGCAGTGACCTGGAGCGGGGAATACATACAGCTGTCTCAATTTGACTCTTGAAGCTGCAGCTTCTCCAGGCATTCATGCATGTGCTAGTTGGTTTTGTTGTCATCTTTTTGTGGAAGATCAGCTCTTTTAGAGGCCTCTTGCTCTTGTGCAGAATTTTCGGTCTCCACATGGAGTTTCTATTCAGAGGAGTCTAGCTCTATATCCAGTTCTTTAATCTGAAAAGGAGCAGTAGGATGAATAATCACAGAAGGGATTTGAAGTGTTGATATGGAATTTTGAGGATCAGGAAAAGAAATAGGAAGGTGGTATCTATCCCAGGAGTTTGGAGATGCTAATGCTGTAGAATTTTGTTGCAGTTCAAAAACAAACAGCAAGTCCTGCTACTGTTGACAGTACACCTTGCAAATTCTCCTTTGTGGCTGTAGATCAGCTGCTGATACCAGTAGCTTGTTACTGGTGTGTTCAAATGTTGTAAAGATTCTGATTGAGTTCCTCACAGGGTGCAAAGTGCTGAAGTTCTCTTGTGCTCCAGTGGGCTGAGAGTGTCCTATATGCATCTTTTCTGCCTAGTCTGGTTTTCCTTAAATTAGTGTTTCCTCTGGGACATTGTTAAATGAAAACATTCCTTTTCAGATATTTGTGCTGAATGTGGAAGCTCAGGTGCAGGAAAGAGTGTCACAGTTGCTCGGTTGGAATGAACTGTGTAATATTTGTATGTGTTTTTCCTTAGACTGGAGTTTCATGACAGCGCACTTTTCTTCCTCTCAGGGGTAACTGCTCAGACTATTCAGTCTTGATTTACATGTCCTCTATTGCAATTTAATAGTTCTTAATCTTTTCCAGGTGTGTGCTGTGGTCCTGCTCCTGACACGGCTCTTTTGCCATACGGGAAGCCTATGAGAAAGGTATGGAACAGATTGACAGCGCAGCTAATTGTACAGCATTGAAAGCTAGGATATGTAGACCCAATATGTATATGTTACCTTCTGAGAAACTTTGCCTCAGCTTTAATTTTTTTGTGTATCATAGGCTGCCTTTCTAAAGATTGGTTCCACAGTAATCCCTGCTGACTTGAACAACTCTAGATCAGACCATAAACGGGGTGGTGGTATGCTCGCTTAGTACCACTGGGCTAGTCAAAGGTATTATCCCTATCTATTAAGTCAATAGCTTTGGTTCTAATAACACTTCAAGCTTTGGTTTCTGCCCTTTGATGGAAAGAAGGTGGTTTAGAGTGTGGTGTAGATGGAAGGAGAAGACACCGTCTGAACATACAGTAGCTTAAAGCAGAAAGGCAGGAGGCTCATCTCCCTCTGGGAGGAAACACTGCGTTAAATCTACAGCTAGTCATGATATTTCTGAAGTGCTAGTTGTCAGCACGGTGCCAATGGAGCAATCTGCTCGGTGCTGGCAACTTTTCTCCCCTCTGTGCCAATCATGAATGCCGTTGACTAGCTAGAGAGGGAAGCCGGCCTACTCTTGTGTTGGAGGCCTGATAGGTGTGATGAGTGGAGTTGTGCAGTAAGTGAAGGAAGGGATAAAGAGAGATGAAATGGAGGAATTCCTCAGGGTGCCATCTGTGATGTAGATTACCAGAGAGGCATAGAAGAAGTAGATTTCTTTTGTGGATTGGTTTTGCCAGACTGCAATCAGTGAGCTAACAAGCATTCTGCTTTTTAGGACCATAAAAAGCAATGCAAGTACTCACATGTATTATTAAGCGTACCTTTAAATAAGTACTGGAGAGAAATAATGGAATATATATGTGAAGGTTTCTAGCTACCAACATAAAGGGCAGAAGGGTCGGGAGGTGACTTGCATCAGCCACAGCTTTCATTACTGTCTCATCAGCTTTTCAGTGCTTGCTGATGACTTTCTCATGCTCGTTAATAGTGTGTTGAAGGTCAGATTCTAGCTTTCATTTAATAGCAGGCAGATTATTTCTAGAGAGTAAAAGAAGTCCTGGAGACCCAGAATGTGTTAACTGCTCGGCTCTCAAAGTGATCTGTGGACAAATTTTCTGTAGTTTGTTTTTCTCTATAAAATTGTGCGCTGTTAAGCCAAGTGGGGTTCAGCCCTGCTGTATCTGCGTTATGGAACATTAGGACCTGCATATTTACTTTCATGCTAAATGAAGGCTAAAAGGATGATGCACCTTTGAGGCAGAAATAGACCCCATTGTTTATAAAGTCCTTGAGTCTGAGACTGTTTTACTGGATATCTGTGTATATGCATTTGAGTATATATACCAATATTATTTATTTCAAAGTTAAGCTGCAGTAGCAGCAGCTGGCTTTAGACCTGACTGAAACTGTGTTTGATTGCAATCTCAACAAACAAATGTAGTCTCTGCTCTAGAATTTATGATATGTATGTCGTCTTATCTCATGGAAAATATGAGCTCCACAGCTCGTTTAGTGCTTGCTCTTTACTGATATGAATCATTGGAGGGCTGTTGTTGCTGTAAAAATAATAATAAAAAGAGCCCCACTCTAAGGAAGGAGAACTACAAGGGCTTTAATAGAAAAACTGCATTCTAACACGCGCTGCTTTCCAGCAAAACAACATCAAGTAAATGTGCCATTGTGTTCCAGAATGCTGCACAAGTTCTGTGCTATATAGGTTTTGTATAACAAAAGTTTTAAACTTCAAATTTGGTATGGAGATAGCAGTTGACTTTCTAAAAATGTATCCTTTCATCGTCAGTCAGTTGCAAGTAAATGTATTGATTGCATTTCAAATCTATTTGAATAAAAACTGCATTTATGACTCAATTTTTATAATTGATGTCCCATAACTGTAGCTGAAAAATGCTTTTCACAGTATCAGTCCTTTCCAGAAGCTATACTTTCTTCCTTGCAAATGTTAGCGTATGTGGTCTATCCTTCATGGAAAAGAACTGCAGATTGTAATGGTGAATGCTAAAGTAACTTAAATCTATGCATAAAAATAAATGGCAGGTACATTATTTCATACTGCAATCTGTATTGCAAAGATGCTTAAAATTTCACTAAAATGGATCTTGCTGTGGGCTACATTCCACAGAAGAAATCCCAGCACCATGGAAACAATTAGCAAAACTGTAGTTTCCTTGGAGGATGGTAAGGTTGGAGGATCTTGCACTGTCCCTTTTAAGGCAGGTTTTTCAAAAGCAGTGTCTTAACTCTTCCACCAAACTTGCTACAAGTCTTTTCATAGGCCTTGCTGGGTGCAAAGCAGAGCCAAGATAGTCCAGGCCTTTTTAAAAAAAAAAAAAATTGCCATCAGTGTAATAATTCTAATGACTGAGCTGTTCAGGTTCCACAAAATTACCTTGTAAAGCAGTGTTGTATTTATCCATTATTGTCCTAATCCTGCACTTCTTACTCAGAGTTAAGATTGGCTGTTAAACCACATGCACATAAACTTTCTGTCAAGATAGCTGTTGCAAAAATAGTTCTTCCTCTGTATATGGCCCATGAGTTTGCGAGAGCCCCCACCCTCCAGGCCGGTCTGTAGTTCCAGCTCTGTCTGTAGCAGGCTGAGGCGTTGCTCCTGCAGCTCCTCATGCTGGCGAGCATCCTCATCCATTTGAATCCAACGGTCCTGAAAGCAGATAAAAGATTAATGTAAATAATGAATGGAGAGGAAGCTGAAAGATATAGCAGGTCTCTCTGCAAGGCTGTTCTTTAAGGTGATGCCAGATTAAAAAAAGCAGTACTTGATCCCAGTGTCATGTATGTCTGTCGTATAGTTGTGGCCACACTGACTTTGAGAATTTTTTTGGCTGAGACTGATGTAACTGAAGATGTTAGGTTTGTGTGTGTATACATGCACGTGAGTAGAGGGAGAAAGAACATCTCTTTTGTTACTCTTTTAGTTACTAAAACTGGATTTTTGACAGCAATTATTAATTTATTCCAGCAAAGAGTCTAGCTTTTTTTACTAGTTTATTGGGTTTCATTTTTGAAATGAAGAGTCAGAGGAAGCTCCTTAGTTTTTCTTCTTGGTTAGTTTCTAGTCCGTTACATTGCTATATCATTCAAACAGCAAGTACAATGGACCAACTTCTCTTAACAGCACAACTTTTTTTGTTTTAATTGCATACAAATAGTTCTTTGGGTTTCTAGTTTGGCAAAAGCTGATAGCAATGCTTGTCTTGTATAAGGTTTGTTGGAACTACTGCAGATTGAAATTGTTGTGAGTGGGAGAACCAGGGCTTTCGAATATAAATTATCGATTTGTTCAAGATGTCTGTCTAAACAGGAGTACATAATCTACTGCTTTGTAGCTTAAGCTATAAAATAGAATTGGTATGCTTTTCCATTCAAAGACCTGCTTGCACACTCTCCAGTTTACCTGACCTGCTGTTGCAGTTTATTCAGTGTATTGACAAGCTCACTGTTCCTGTTGGCATGTTTCACTTGCATTTCTGTTTTGTTCAGGTCAGTTTCCATCTTCTTGAGCCTGAGAGCTTCAGCATGCCCTGTCAAATTCAGTCTCCAGACTCACCTGCAGAGACTCAATTGCATGCTGGTGATTTTTTGCAGAGTCCAGTGAAGCATATGGTACAACATTCTGTTATGTTGAGTCTGATCCAGCCTTTGTATCAAATTATTGCCCACCGAGTAACAAAAACACAGTAACTTTTCAAACCTGTTTAAAACTGGGGTACCAGGACTTTGCACCAAGCCACTTATGAACACCTTTTAAAATGTAGGACCAGGAGAGCTTTCAAGAAGTCATCTTAAAAACCTACTGCCTAAAATCTGGATCATCTCTTGCTAAGTCAGTCCCACTAGAAGACGTGACCAGGCTGCACTTAACTTCCAATAACAAAGACTCCATGACCTCCAGACAACCTGGTCCCAGGACTAATTCCCCCTACAACTAGATTATTTTCCTGGTATCTAACTTAAACCTCCTTGCTGCAGCCTTCACCTGTGATTTAATGTGATATCATTGCTATACCTGGTTGTTTCAAATTCTTCCTTCTCCTGATCTCCTGTCAATGTCAGCTTTAACCTGAAACAGTTCAAGCTGAATGCAAATCAGTTTACTTTCTTCACCTGTAAGGAAAGGTGCAGCAGAAGGATGAATAGATGCCCTCTGTGGGGTTATATATACAGAATCCCTCTGGTGGAAGGTGGGTAGCAGGCATCGGGCCTGCATGCAGCTCTCACATCTGTAGCACTGATACCTCTAGGGAAGACTGCCTCCTCCAGTGCCACGTGCAGATCATCCTTCTCAACCTCCAATCTCTTCTGCAGTTCATAATGCTGTTCCCTCCCTCCACCACCTGATTGACTAGATCCTTAATTTCCTCTAGGGAAGAAAACAGATATTTCATATGATAGGTTTATTTCAGGACTGAACTTTACCAAGTACACCAGACAGATTATTTGAATGGAAGTGGCATGAAATGGTTCCAGTCACTTTACATTAGCTGCCGTTTTTTTCATTGCTAAATATTATCCTGGATTTCTGAATGAGCCACGCTAGCTGCATGTGTTTGTGGAGGCGGAAGAATGAAGCCCGTTAAATCACGAGAAATTTTTTCCAGTTTTTAACCCAGCCTTCCCCTCTCCCCCTTTCAGATGGTTGCTCATACAAAATGAAAATAGGATTCCATGTAGTCTCAGTACAGCAGATTGAGGCTCTCTGCCAGATGATGTAGGCCAGAGCAAAGGGTTGGGGGAGATAGCCAGGGAAGCACTGGGTCTGTGCCAGGGAGTCCATCACTGTTTTCTATTGGCTGTTCTGTGTCAAGGGCAGCAGACTGTAGCATCTTCTAAATATTTAGTGTCATCTTTCAGCTTCCTGTAGCAGATAACTTCTGTAAATCACAAATTTAAAACACAACAGAAAAAAAAAAAGGCAGCTGGTCTCCCGGCATAGCAATTGGGGAGAAGCGATGCTGAGAAGGAGACTCTGAGCAGGAGTTTAACTGACTTCCTTTGACCTGATTCCTGGAAATGCCTAATTCCCCCCCACACTATGGTTAAAGGGAACCTCATCTTTCTAGGGTAAAGCTGCTGATTGTAAACAGTCCTTTAAGTGAATTGCTCAGAATTAGGGGAGAATGCTGGTGGCTGGAATTGGGACTGCAGCTTCTGTCTTAAGTTTAATGCTGTAACCAGTCCATTATTGCCTTATGTAGAGCTCTAGTGATGATATATGGCTCGGCCTGGAGTGATGACCTCCTAGCATAACAGTGAGTGCAATCAAGCTGCTATTGTGATCTTGCTTTGAGGGTTCAGAAAAGACCTTTCTGAGTGTTATCCCAAGTCAGTTCCCTGGAAGCAGTACGTTGGTGCTTGTTAGTATCTTGGGTGAACTGGGTGGTGGGGTGAATGCAGACCCTGTCCCAAGAGCAGAATCTAACTTGCGACTTTAGTGCATCAAATGTATGTTCCCAGGGAATGAAAGCACTGCTAGAAATAAGAAAAGTGGAATTGGTGCCGGAAGACACCACAGGAGATTGAGGAATAGCTAAGTAGGAATCAAGGGGCTAATGACTTGCAGAGGTTTTTACGTCAAAACAGTACTTACCAAAAAGGGCCATGTTCTTTCTTCACAGATTGCAGGTGATCCAAGGATTCTTCATAGGCACTCTCAAGATCAGAATTTCCGGTCATGTACATTCCTTCTGGGAAGCATTCACTTCCACCTGCAGCTCTTCATATTTTTTTGTTGCCATTCTGCCAGCATCTTATCAAAGGCACTCTGCTTCTTGTCCAGGGCAGCACTAGCAGTGTTGGCCTGGAAGGATAAAGCCAAGCATTCACTGGACACAAGTTTTCTTTACACTTCACTTCTCTGTGTGTCCTGCCAGCTAGTCACAGTTAAATTGGCAGCTGCTGTAATGACTGGCAGAGTTTCTCTTGGTCACTCTGAATGGATGATTAAAATGTTTACAAGGCTTTCCTTTCTCACCATTAGGAATTTAACAAGATCACCCAGTTCCCATCAGTGTGATAGTCTTCCTTGCTCCTCCAGTCATAATGATGCTGCTGTGGAGCAAATGTTTTCCACTTCAGATATTCCTTGTGCAGATGTGTTGTTAGTAATTGCCTGGATTGATTAGTGTGACTTTATTTCAAAGATGATTCAGTTACAAACAAGATGTTATTCGAGACTATTTTAGACTGTGTTTAACTGCTTGTCATGAAGGGAAAGAATAAAGGTACATTTTTCTTTCCTAGGAGCTTTTAATCACAAATATTCTACATATCTTTATGATCTGCACATGCGTTCAGATACCATGGTGATAAGCACACCACAGGAACTGGAGAATAAGGAACTGCTTCATTAAAGAAAGTGATGGTGAAACAGATTTTCAGCCCAGTAATGTAATGCTATATGTGGGATTGTCGGCTCTTGAGACCTGTTCTAAAGCTGACTGCAGTCACTGGCAGATACCCAAGGACTTCAGTGGATTTGGAGCAGCCTTTGTGCCTATTTTAAGTAACACTTTTATTCAAATGTCCCACAGTTGCACTGCTATTCGTGCTTTTACACTAGCACTAGCAAGAGTAGAAATACTAATTTAATAAAGGAGCATTCATTGCTAGTGTTTAAACTACATGTTGTTTAGATCTGCTTTGAGTGGGGTAGTTAATAACCAGTGGCCAACCCACTGGTACTGCAATGCTGAAAAGTTCAAAGCAGGATATCATTATCCTTAAAAAGAAGATGAATACCTTTTCTTGCAGTTAAGGAGGGCTTTATCTTCAGCTGTACTCTTGTTTCTGGAAGATAGCTAATGAGTTTGAGAAACATGCTGAGTGCTCCTAGGAATTAGCTGTGGCGCTTATCTAGGTTTTATCATGATGTGATAAATTTTAGCCTTGCTTTTCATGGTCATACAGATTACTGTGACATTTGATAGAGAGATCTTAAAATATTAAGGAATAAGGGATGAGTCCAAAGCTGACCTGAGTTAACAGAAAGACTCCCAAGGATGCTAGCACTCGATCTTGCTCATCAAGCTTGTGCTGGATGCACTCTTAAATGGCTGGTTTTCTTGCCTTTTCCAGGTCGAATGAGGACTTCCACTTCTGTCTGAAGCCTCTGCTTAGTTTTCTCTGTGCTGCCAACACAGGCTTGGACTGATTCAGCTGTCTGCTCTGCTTCTTGGAGCCTCACAGCCAACTTTGTCCTGAGGGAAGGAGGTCAGAAATATCTTGGTGAGTAAGTAGTTCATGGAGTGAGGAGTGGTAGGAGTCAGCAGCTGTCGTCTCCTTGAGCGCTGTTGCTGTTTTCACCACTAATCCTGGAAGCAATCTCAGAAAAGGGACTATAAAACCGTTACTGGGATGTGGCTGGATCTTCCCCTCCACAGGTGGATATGACATATTGGGCTGCAGCTCAGCTCTTTATTGGTGGATTGTTATCTGGCAATAGACTCTTCCACTTTCCATTTGGGTATCTCAAGGACTGGGATAGTGTCTAAGAGCAAAGTAGCTTCCCTCCCTGTGAATAGCTGTGGGACTCAGTACTAAGGCAGAGATGTGGTAGCTTATTTTATCTCAACTTGTTTAAGGCACACAGTGAAGCCTTTCAGGTGTCTTAGTCTTAACTTCTGTTGCTACTATGTGAAAGCATCTTTGTTAGCTCCATTAGAGAGACTGTTAAAAAGATTGGCTCAACTTCTAGCCTATAATACCAGATCTCAAGGACCAGATTCTAAGCGGATTAATCTAATTTGGTGCTTTCTTTATTCTTAGGGAGTGCTAGTGGCTTTTGTAGAGTTGCTGGAAGAGTAAAGTTCCTGTTAGAGTAAAGACAAGCTATCCAACTTCAAGCCTTTGTTGGAAAGGTTCAGTATCAGTTTTCTGTTGTCAGCATACAAGTGTTAGGTCTCTATTGTCCCTGTTTATTATTGCAAGTATTTTTTTCTTTTGGCTGGAGCACTCTACTTTGTCTTACCAAATTGAGTTCTAACAGATCACATCTATAAGCTGTGACTCAGCAGCTAAACCAGATAGTAAACTACTGTAAGTTCTGTCCCTTTCTCTCTGAAAGCTGAGTGCTCACCTTGTTTCTTCCAGCTCTTTAGCTCTTTTGAGGGCTTTAGTCTTGTATTTAGCCTTCCAGATTGATTTCAGTACTGAGTTTAGAGACCAGGCACTGCAGTTCAGCTTTGTTCTCCTCCTCCTCTTCCAAATGCTCTTTTATCAGGTCCAAATCATACCTGGTGTTGGTTGGGCTTACTACAGCAGCAGTACAGGATTTGAGGTAGTGCAGCCATTACTATACATCTGTCCTGTTGGAATATGAATGCACTGACCTTACTGCCCTGAGCTGGAGTGTTCCACTTGAACAACTCAGTTCTGGACCAACTAGAAACATTTCAGGTTTCAAAATATCTTCCTGGTCAGGAGCCAAGTGTCTGTTCTCCGTACCTGTTTTTTTACTGTACTGCAATGAATTGAATTGAGTTCTGGAATATAACTGGAAACAGAACTTGGCTTGTCATCATCACTGTTTTCTTTGCAAGTGTTTCAAGAGAGTTATGACAGTAAAACCATTTGATGATTGTTCTGAACACAGAGAGAATTCTTGCCAGGCTTTTGATATGCAGGTGCAGCAGTAGAATTATTCTTTGGAGATAAGGAAAAATTTCCAAGACAGACGTGTCAGAGACTTGAAATACTGATACATTTTGAGCCAAACATCGTGACTTATGCAAATAAACTGCTGTATGATCCACTGAACGGACAGCAAGACTGAGACTCAAGAGGTGCATTCTGCTCTTTGCTGCTGACTCACGGGAGATTCTTATTTTCATATCCATACAAGGCTCATGCCCCACACCCCCCCACCATGATTAGCTGGTGACAAGCCCAGAGATTAATTTGGATGAGAAAGTTTTGCTTTGGGAGAGCTGAAACAATAAAAGATTTGTTATTCTGAAGGGGGCAGTGTGCAAAAGAGCAGGCACTGCATGTCCCATGATAGCAGCAACCTGTGTAGGCAGTTGGTGGTCCCCAGTACCTTTGACTTGTCATCCATCTGCCTCTTGAAGTCATATACTTGAGAGCTGAGAACGATCTGGTTGATCTACGTCAGATCTTCCCTGTGTTCCCTGCTCAGCTGACTGTTTTCAACTGTGGGAAAAGTGCCTAGGGAGGCAGGAGAGGAACTATTCAATCTGACTCGAGAGAAACAAAAGCAAATGTTAGAAGGATTGGGCAGATTTGCTAACAGAGGCAGAGCAGGGCTGCCAGAGTTGCATGAAATGCAGGGGAAGAGGAGGATCTCAGGGAGGTAACATTGCACAAAGCTGTCAAGGAATTTACCTTGGAATCTGGTGGCATTAATTTCAGTTTGCTTCTTCTCCACCTCAGCCAGCTGGGCATTGGCTTCAGACAGGTTATCTTCCAGCTTGTGAACGTGAGCATCTGAGTTCAACTATAAGAGAAGTCAGTCATATGATGCTGAGTAAGGCTTGAAGGGCCAAAATATCCTCCCTCTGTTGCAAACTCAGTTTATTCCTGTTGGTTGTAAATATAATAAATGACTAATAAGCAGGGGGAGTGCAAATTGTCCTGATCTTTAGCGAGGGGGATGCCCGCTCCATCAGCCAGGGTGGGCAGTGTTCAATGTTAGCCTGCAAGTGGTTGCTTCCTGCTGTCAGTTAGCTCACACTGCAGAGGGCTGAATTTTGCCTTGCTCTGATGGCTGCACCTGTGGCTGCATTGGTGGTTTGAGGAATTCCTTCGTGGCCTCTCCCCCTGGATTTCTGCAGAGACTCGGTGTTAGCACTGAGGTCATTGATCTCCATTTTCATGACCTGTTTGTCTGCCTTCATCTGAGGATTCTCCACAAGCTCTGCCATCTCAGCCATGGCAACCGTGTGCTTCCTGCGCAGGGTAGAGGCTGTGGCCTCGCTCTGCAGGACTGCCTCTTCAGCTCAAGAAGCAACTTCAGCAGCCCAGCTTCCTGCTTGCAATTCTGTTAGATCTGAGAAGGGGCCAAGCACGTGTTGTCAGCTGAGATCTGGCAGCCCTAGAGTCTCAGTAAGGCTCTTGGGGATGCTTTATAAGAAAGGCTTCTGGAAGACTTTTATTTAGCTTTAATAGCCTTTTTATTTGGGACAAATCCCATCTTTCTTATTACTCTATTAGCAAGTTAATGACTGGTATTTTCCAGAAAGATTAACCATTTCTAGGCCTCATTGCTAAAGCTCTGAGTTATTCTCTGGACTGTAGTCATCTATTTCCCTTCCAAAACAATAGAAAATAGGCTGAACAGTCCTGCCTTGTCTTTTTACTGTCTGGTTCTGAATTGGCAACTTTCTAACAGATCTCTGATCACCTTCCAGTCCGGATCTAGAAGAATGGCAAAGCTCGCAGGGAATTTCATGGCGCCTTGGTGCTTTACCCCCTCCAAGGTCCACGGTGAGTGGGGAGGGTTGAGCCAGGTCTGCAGGATCTGGCCTGCTTATGAGCATGGAGAAACTGCTGAAGTGCCTCCTCGGGAGGGTCTCAGTGACGTGTGTCTTTTTCTGAGGAGCAAGACAAGATGCTCAGATGCTGGAATATGGGAAGGAGTCTGACCTGGGGGCAGTTGTTGCAACACCAGTGTCTTCCAGGCAGTCAGTGAGATCCCTAAGATGGTGGGGCAGATCCCTTCTTTGTTTCTCCACCTAGTGGGAAAGAGCGGAAGAAATTCTTATTCTCCACCAAAGAGCCTATGAGGACTGAGAAGCATAACCATTTTGGAACCTGTAGCAGTGTGAGGCACAATCAGAAAGGGAAGAGGAATTCATTCTCAAATGTACAGCTTTAACAAACATTGCTGCTTTTTGTGTCACTGGACAAGTTCCTCTACTTCTGTTTTCCCATCTGTGCGAGGTGTCTTAACAACACTGACCTATCTCCTGCTATGATTGAGAATTAATTAGCTAGCATTTCTAAAGTGAATTGAAATGGAAATGTTACTTATTATTGATGCTATCAATCTGTATTAGTCATTAGAAAGTGTTCAGAGCATTCTATTAAAATATAACCTTTTTGGGACTAAATTACCTTCAGGCTTTTCCATTGTTAATGAATCTGATTATTCATTTAACATCCACATCCTGGCGATTTGCAGAAGATGTATTAGAGTAGATCCATATACCACTATAGGACTGTAACAGTGGGTGGGGTGATTTGATGGCTGAAGCACAGAGAAATGCCCACTTTCCCCAGCCTGCTGCACTCTTGCTCTCTGGAGGACTGCCCCATCAGTAACTGGCTTCTTCAGAGGTTTCTGTAAAAGGAGTAGTGCTCACTGTAACAGTAACTTTGCATAGGCTAAAACTAGAGTTCAAGATTGTCCATAGTATTACATTTTCATGAGGAGTTTTCTTTTTAGTTAGTAGTTGAATGTTTTTAGGCCTTTTCAGAGGTGTAATAACTCCCCTGAGGAGTTTCTTCTTCCTTAGAAAGATACTGTTACCTGTGCTCTTACAGCAGCTTAGCTTCCAGCTCTTCAATATGTGGACCTGGAGGGTACACCACAAGTACAGCAGTGTTTGTGAGCAAGAGATGCAAGAGAAATTTGTGCAAATACAAACGGGTCTTAATTTCTTCACTCCCTTCTCTATATGCCTGTCAGGTCTACAGGATTTTTTTTTCCTGGGAGAGATCTACAGCTGGGAATACTAAGCCAACAAAGCAGGAAAGACCTGGCCGTGTGTCTCAGTAGACAACTGGTGTTATCTGCAGCATGGTTAGCTTCCTCTGTTGTGTTGGAATTTGATCATAAGGAATATAACCAAGCTGATTTGGTTACCTGAGGGAAATAGAGGCTTGTTCATAGAAATAGCCGCAACATAGGTGTGTGGGTCATTTTTGTTGTTGTTGTTGAAATGCTGAGTTTTTGGTTAAGTATTCGGACACTGAAATATGTTGGATGAAAGAAATATTTGAATTCAGAATGGCAATAGTTTGCTTTCTGTGAGCTGTGGTCCCATTTTTGGTTCTATTTACCACTTTTCTTCTGTGGTGAGCAGAAGAGTGCCTTGCAGGAGCTGCTATAGGGGGAAAAAAAAGTCAAGATCTACCTTGGGAAAAATAAATACTATATTTCAGCTAGTTCTATTGCTTAAAGATTTAAAGGGTGATAGGCTCCAGACTTAGTTTTAACAGGTAGGTTTAAAAGGTCTGTATTGATCTTTTATGCTAACTCAGTCTTATCAAAAAAATAAAGCTGCACAAGCAGGCTGCTGGGGGGTAGGAAAAGGTAGGATGTTACTTCACATGAGTTAAGCTAAATAAGTGTTTCTACTCTGTAGCGAACGGGTTAATCTTTGTTTAAAGTGGAGTGAAATCTAGTGTCCTGTCTCCTTAGTGGAACAGGTGGGGCACTCAAGTCCATTTTTCCTTTGTTGAAGCTCTTCTTTACCCCATCATTACCTTGTCTGCAAGTAAAGGTGCAAGCACCCTGGGAATTTGAGTCATCTGTGTGCACCTCTGAAGGACAAACACCAGCACTTAATTTGTTTTTCTGTCCACATTTAAGCATTTCAGTGGCCTTGCTCTGAAGCACAAGTATCTTGTACTCCGTGTAGAGCTCTGTGTTAGGATTTACATTGGCAAATCTTGCCAGTATTTATTAATGATTTTACATGTTGCATTAGACACTTAGCTTTTTAACTAGGTAGATTAGTGGTTTGGATAATATATACTTGTAAATTTGTACTCTGGGAAGTTAATTTCTGAGGGGAGGTTTGTCAGAGAAGTGCTGGCAGACCCATCAGTAAAGTATTCAATAGTGACACTAAAATAAGTTTAATTTGTGACAATATTTTGCATTTCTAAAACAATTTTTATCTGAGGATCGTAAGGCCTTACATAAACATGAATCAGTTAAGCCTTGTAACTTCCTGGTGATTATACACATTTTATATGTGGGTGACTGTGGAAGATGAATTACAAATATCAGACAATAAGTCAGAGAAAAACTTAAGAACAAAATCCTGTATTTCTGATTCGGCGTGCCTGAACAACTGAACTGTACTTCTGCTTGCTGTTACATTAATACTGAAGAGATCAGGGTATGGCCATGGATTTTCCTAGTGACTTTCTGGTCCATCGACTTTACAGGTGTAGCTAATGCTGTCAGAGCTATGTTGTAGCTCTGCTACAACTGCTACATCATACTGGTGTAGGGTCCTACAGGTAGGATACTGTACCCTGGAGAATTCTGTTAAAATTGACGCTTCTTTGCGATGTCTTCCAAGTTCAGTTTGGCATGTTCCTCCTCATTGAGGTTATCAGTTGTCATTTCGACTGTTATTTTCCGCTTTATGATGAGCCTTTTCCACCTTACCATGGATCTTCTTTCCTTGTTCCCAGTTGTCCTCCAGCCAGTTGAAAAACATGGAATCAGTGTGAGAAAGAGCTTCGTAGCACACACATAGGTGGTGTGTATCAGAAGGGGCCAAGATGTCAAAAACAGACTGCACAGGGCCATTTAAGAAGTAGTCCGTAGCATCTGCACCTCACTTCTTGTATCTGAGTGGTAAGTTTGCTATTGTTCTTGATAAGGTGGTTCACCTTGTTCTCCTCACCTTGCAGTTTTCTAGGAAGGGAGACACCAAGGCTAGTGCCCGGAGTTGGATGAGAAACTAATGCTGTCCTGGTAGTGGGCTGAAAACAAACAGAATTCACTTGAGGTGCTCCCTGAAAGCAGCATGAGCTTTGAATGTGCATTTTGAATAGGCCTCGAGGGGTTTGGTCCAGCGCTGACTCTTTCAGAAGAGTCTAACTCACTCTCAGCAATTCACATAGCTCTCTTGGGCAGTGGCACAAGTTGGCAATGCTTCACTGTGCTGCCATAAGTTAATACCTAAAAAAACACAGCCGCCTTCCCGTTTGTGCAGCAAACTGTGATCTCTAAGGAAGCAGACAATGATTTTTTTGCTTTTCTGTAGACTGGGAGAAAGAGAATGGGAGAGAGTAAAGAAAAATGGAGCAGTTATTTCTGCCTGATGAACTTCCTCCAAAGCCTTCTTTTCCTTTTGGAGTTTAGTGACTGAGTCATTCTGAGCAGAGAGATCTGAGGTCAGAGTTTGAGCTCTGTGGTCGAATGCCTGTTAGACAGGAAAGGGAACGTCAGTCAGGTTTCATGGATCACACAAGCCATGTGCAACATCAGGACAAAATGTCACTGGAAGCTTATTTCTTTAGAAAGAATTCCAGATTCAGTTAATAAATTCTGAAACATATGAGACATCTGAGTTTAACATCCTGTGGATGTTAACACTGACTTCAGAAGAAGCAACAGACAGCCACATGGTTGCTACAGTATAGATTTAAAACTTCTCCAGTTACATTAAATAAAAACCTGTTCAGGTGCAGAAGAGGTAGAAGTATTCCCCAAGGCTACATGGAGAGGAGTTACATGGCTGTGGAGGTGGAGGGGGCATTTTGTAAGTAGAGGCCTATCAGCATTGATGTGTAAAAGTGGGTGTAATTAATGAAGAATGTAGAGGAGATGCTGCCCTCTTTATGTAGAGGGGCCCCTAGAAATTCCTGTGGAAATTACTGCTACTGGGGGGGGTAAGAAGGTGAAGTGTAGAATTAAACCCATCTCAGGTTGTATGAGATACTGGGAAACAATATCAAAAAGTGTGGGGAGATCAGCTGAGTGAATCTGAGCATCCCAAAGTCTGACTGGTGGAGCTGTAATGGTTGTCAGGGTTCATTTCCTTGGAGAATGAGAAAGGGGGAAAAAAAGCCCGGTCATGCTTCATACCTGCTTTTCCTTCTGTTTTAGCCCAAGGTGGTCTCCAGCCCTTCCAAGTCACATTTTGAATCACTGAGCTCGTCCTGCAGCATCTGCTTGCAACTACTCTTGACAGCTCTTTCATATCCAGGATCTGGATCAGTAGGTCGGTCCATCTTTGATTTTGTCACTTGGGCCAGGCACTGCTCAGCACCCAACAAGTTCTCTCATTCCTAATGAAGGGATGGGAATTGAGTATTCCTCCTATGCAGCATCATGCTGTGACTCCTGCCGCTGATGGCAGCAAGCCTCCATTTGCAAGAAGTGCAAGTTTTTGCCTCTTCTGCAGAATTTATTAAAGATTTCTTTAATGTAACTGTTGTCATAATTGGTCTGAATCTCCATGACTCAGACAATAGCCTCTTAATTTTTAGGCATTAAAAAATGTTTTTTGTTTGTTTGTATATGCCAGTTTCTTAAATAAGAGTTCACATTTTAAAAAGATAACAGGCTGATTTGCCATAGACCATGCTGAGCATCAGGTGGGCCAGGAGGAGAACTCAGGACTTGTGTAAACTACTTTTGCTTTAGCCCTGAGGCCTCCTGGTCTCCTCTGTATTCTAAGGACTTAACTGTATTTAAGATACAGTCAGGGTGTCTGCGATTCTCATGCATCATCCCCATATGCTCTTTTTTCATTCTGTATTCTGAAAATGAGCCTCTTATGAGTCATTTGAGAAGCTGATGCCCTGCCTAACTGAATACTGAGCCTTTAACTGTTCCCTGTTGATAACTCTCAGCCTGCAGCTGGATGGTGAGGTCATTATCCTGGGTGAGGGTGGCTCGTTTATGTTCTTTGACATGTTCTTTGCACTCCTGAGTCTTTGGCATGGTGCTTCTCAGCTCCTCTTCCTTCAGTTAAGTTTCCTTCTCCTGTTGGGCCATATTCAGCAAAAGTTTCACGTGGAAGTAAAGAGTTAAAGCAATGAGGTTCCCAAAACAAGCTTTTTCCATTATGATGGTCCCCAAAAGGCTGGAGGCGGTCCTTTTACTATCAGATCCCAGTATTTTTTTTGCATACCAGTGAGTGTTGTGGCGTTTCCTGAAATGCATCTTTAGTACAGAGGGTTTCATATCTGTAGTGTGAGTCAAACAACTCCTAGAAAAGGTTATTTTGGTGCACAGGAGCAGATCTGAGTCCCAGCACAGAAATCAGGACTGTATTCCAGATTCTGAACTGATATAAATGCAGCACCATTCTTATAATTTTCTAGATTCATACGGATTCAAATGGGCCCAGAACCCTTTGAAAGTTTTTCTAAGGATAGGGGAGTTCATTTGGCTTGCTCTGGAGGTGGGAAGGTGCATCCTCAGGTAAAAAAGCAGATTGTTTCACCTATGTGTGGACAACTGCCTTTAACATAGATTTGTTTCACTTAAGCTCGTGTATCTTGGTCAACACTTCTTTACTCTCAGCAGAAAATCATCTGAATTATCCATCCTGGGGTTAAGTGAAGAGAGTCTGAGTTGGAACTGCCCCTTTATGCTGACAGTATGGTCCTGTTTGAGAGAAGTGAACCAAGTGGCTTTGTTTCAGCTGTTAAATGTTAATGAATAGTGAAAGCTTGTATTCCCATGCTCAGAACCTCACCACCTCTGTGCTTTTTTTAGAAGTGGGAAGTCCATGTCTTGAATTTCTAAGATGCTCTCTTTGTACTCCCTGGAGGTAGCAACTAAGACTCAGCTTTCAGGGCTTTCTCCATTTACTAACTTTTCTGGCATTGATTTGGAAAGAAATCAGTCGGGCCTTTTGCCCTATTAATAATTAACAAGAAAGTCACTAGCTTTTGCAGTGTCTTTACTCAAGTGAACATGGCCATTCTTTTTTCTCCCGACGCTTATCTTTCCTGCCCAGACATGACAAGGTTCTCAGTGTCTTTAATTGCCACTGTTTAATTCTGCAGAACGGGACAACCTCAGAGTATTTTCCTTACCTTGTTGTACAGTTTCCACCTGCCTCAGAAATGTGGCTGCAGAAACTTCTGGACATTCCTCTGAATTGCCAGAATGTGTGTGGCTTAGAAACAACTCTGTTTCGAGGTGATGTCTGCAGGGGGGCTCAAAGTGTTCATGCTCAATCATAACTGACTCCAGCATGTGTATGGGGTCTAAATAAAATGGGGTAGGCTTAGATGCCCCTCAGTTCTTTCGCATGCAGGAGTCACAGCAGTTTGCAGACATAGGAAAAGGGATGACAGAAATGAATCTGTTCAAAAAATGTTACTGTGGATGTAGAAATTGAGGTTTTCATGCACTGGAGGAAACAAATACTGCTCATAAACAGGAAGCTAA
>VXAL01017800.1:0-35074 GCA_013399475.1 Chauna torquata | reverse complement strand
CCCCCCAATCCTGCAGTCACAGGTGCCATAGGCAGTGACAAAAGTGCAGACAAACCAAAATCTTGTGACTTGTAAACATATGTATCGTGGTTGAGTTCCATGGGACTCACTGTATCACCATGTGAATTAGGGTGTCTGGACAGGACTAAGGCTCACTACCAAACTATACAGATCCTCCAGCTGTTACCGTTTGGAGTGGGTACACAGGAGGTAACCGAGCTTCCCAGCTGTCCAGCTGCAGTATTATTCTACTGCATGGAGCCATGTGGAAAAAGCAGGAAAGCTTTATTTTGCCATGCTGTGTTACTGGGATGGAGAACTTGGAAGTCCCAGTTTCATTTCATGGTTCTTGCTAGTAAATGAATAACATCCATGGTTGTTTTATATTGATGCCTTGGATTCACAGATTAGTTTCTAATTTATTCCACAAGAATGCCT
Source organism: Chauna torquata (assembly GCA_013399475.1). Classification (NCBI taxonomy): domain Eukaryota; kingdom Metazoa; phylum Chordata; class Aves; order Anseriformes; family Anhimidae; genus Chauna; species Chauna torquata. Next base: position 34,636 of record VXAL01017800.1, on the reverse strand, counting down.
TCTTTCCAGCATCTTTTTTTCTACTCAGTCCTCATCAGGAAGCTGTGGAAATGACATGCAGCATGGTTATGATCTTTTCCAGAGTTTCCTCTCTCATGTCTTTCAGTGCGGCCAGGATCCCAGCACAGACAAATACCTTGGAAGGCAGGAGACTGTTAAAACCTGGAGTCCTTGGAGTTGTCTTTTAGCAAGGGTTTGCCCCAGGTTCTGTAGCCTTCTTTGTACCCAAGATGTTTAGCTTTAAAAAATACCAGAGGGATCATCATAAGATCTAGCTAGCTAGCATATAGTAAAGCAGGAGTGGAAACTTTTTCCTTGATGAAACCCAATATGCCTTTGTGCTCTCTTGTGGCAGGAAACACGCTAGTTTCAGTAATGATGGAAAAATATATATATATATTACTAATCTTGTGGCTGTTGACTTTAAGAATAAGATCAAGGGCTGTGTCTGGCCCACTTTAACCTCCAACCGTAAATTGAAATTTTACGATGGAATAGTCTGGAGGAGTGATGAATATTGTATAATTATTGTAGAAGTTAGGAAATGCAGATTCTAGCTTCTTGCAAAGAGCAGAATGCTCACTTTGCGTGGCTGTTACAATAGATACTTTCATTATGTTATGACAAAAACATATGTGCAAATTGATGATATATGCTGCTAATATTAGACAGCTACAACAATCTCCCTCCATTTTCCTTTCCAGTCTTAAATTGGATAAGTGATCAGTTAGTAGGATTTTTGCCTGACTAAGGAATAGTAAAGAGTAAGTAAGATTTATCATATAGCTTAAGGTGCACTTCATTTGCATTACATTAACTGTACTGTCTGATTAGAAGTCAGGTTTGGGAGCATGTTTAAGAGAGAACATTATATGCATGAGGAAGTGGGTTGCTGTAGAAACTCTAACTCTGCAGCTATATCTACACCAAAGGCATGCTGAGTCATAACTGCCATCAATTTATTTAGCTCGGTTTGGTAGGAGTAAACAGTACCTTGTTATGTCCAATTCTGTACTCCTTCTCCCACCGGTCAGTAGAGCCAAGCAGCAGCTCTGATGACTTCTTACTGTTCACCGGCCCCGGAGGGATTATGCTGGGTTTCAATCTCTGGTAGCTAAAATGAGAAAGACAGGTATAATGATAAAAGAGCTACAGTTAGTGGCTGTGCAGAAAGGCTAATCACTGCTTAAGATCCTCTCTGGTTTAGCTTCCTAGCCCCACAGCCATGACACTGGCATACTGGTGGTAGAGAAGCTTGTGGACATTTCTACGTGTCTTTGCAAAGTGACAGTTCTTGGAGGGGGATGCAGAAGCGTTAGAAGTAGGCATTTGTATCCGCTCCCTCTCTGATTTCTCATGGACAAGATCGTTGCACAGAATGTGTATACCTCTGTCAACTGAAAATGGAAGATGTGAGTTCAGTAATAGTGTTGGAATTCAAGCAGCATGAGTAACTGCCTGTTCACAGCAGTTTTGTTTGCTGTTCACCTCCCTTCCAGTTTAATATATATCATAGGTGAAAATGTATGTTCCTGTTCCCCTTTGCAACTCTCTTTCCTTGGTTGATCCTGCAAAAAAAGGGTTGCTGGAGACAGTGGAGCCTCAAAAATAATGGGCCAAGTTTGTCTACTTCAAGGTCATGTATTTCCTAATTCTTTGGGCTTCTGTCACAAAATGAGAGGTTTATTAGACATCCCGTCTAGTCATGGCACTTGGAAGCATCTCTCAGACCAACATTCCCTTGAAAGGGTACAAGGTAGTCTGTGAAACGATGGCTGTTGTTCTGTCATTCTTGAGTAAAGATTTGCTGTTCATCTAGCCACAGGTTGTGCTGAAGGCATTGTGTGGTTTTGCTTGAGGATTGCTCTGCAGTGCTACAGACACCCACCAGACTGTTAGAATTCATTTTGAACAATGCAGTGGATGAAATGTGGACGTGTGCTGTGCAAAGTGGTCATCGACTAGTTAAGCTGCTCCTGGAACAGGACGGCACCCTTCTGTCCTTCAGTTCTGTATTGGTAAAATCAGGGTAACAGCATTAGCCAGCCTTGGGAAAGGTTGAAGATAAACTAGGGAGACAGAGCTGCTGCTCGATATGCAAGCATTGATAAAAGTTCCAATAGAAATGCATGGATGGTTGCTTACCCTGTGGAAGTTGGAGGTGGTCACAAAAGAGTGCCCTCTTTCCTGCCTCTTACTGCCATCAGGTAAAATCAATATTATTGTGCAGAAAATGTGAGAGAGGCTCTTGAGGAGTCACACTGAAGTAGTATACTGCAGCCTCCAACATAAATCCGTGTTAACTGATTTAAGTTAGCGTTTCAGTCCTGTCTGGATAAACTACTAACCAAATGAAAGATATGCATTATTTTATCAGCATTCCGTTTTTGTTTAGGGGTTGTTCTTTGGTTTTGCTTTGTGTTTTTTTTGTTTTTAGCTGCTCTAAGGAAATCCTCAAAGGGGAATTGAACGCAGTCCTTGGAACAAAAGAGAAACTGTGTTCGCAACAGTATGTTGGCATGCACAATTTTTTGCCCTCGGAGTCAGTCTCCTCACTGTTACGCTGGTGCTGCTTTACCAGTTTGGCATAGGTCAGATGGAGTTGCACATGCAGGAAGTAGAAATAAAATCTAACCCTATCTATGTGATTGCTTGAAATCTGAAAAACAATTTTTCTTAGACTGTTTCCTGTTCACCTATCAACTGCAGAGTACTGAGTTGAGCTGATGACAATCCTAGTAGGCAGCAAGTTTTTCTGGATGATAGAAACCTGACATTTGTCTGGGCAGCAGAAGGCCACTGACTGCCAGGAGGGGATTATTTAGCTTGTCATTAAGCCAGGACTGCACTCATGCTTCCATCTGTGCAAGCAAGTTTCTGCAGCAGTGCTTGGTATTGCCTTCACTGAGCAAAGTGAACACTGTGCCTCTTTTAGTGCTGGAGGGGCAGAGTTTTCAAGGACAGAGCGTAACTGTCTTTCCGCACAGAAGAGAAGTATGCACAGGCTGTTACCTGGATGGAGAGAGCATTACACTGACAGGTTTAATCCTTTCCACAAGAGAATGATGGGGAAGCACTGGGGACCAGAACCAATGACATTTACTTGCCGATGCGTTATGCTGACAGTATTGATTGTACCACATAATGTTCACCCTACCTGCAGCCTCCTCCTCTTTAAAGAGAACTCAGAGCGCGCTGGATTTCTGAAGCAAGCCTGCCAGTGCTTCATTCAGGGGATCCTCCTTCCTCTCCAGCCACCCTGTAATATTGTATCCCACCTGGAAAGGAGCAGAGAGAACAGACACGACCAGTCCAGATACGTAGAGAGAATAGCCCAGTAGCAGTGCGTAAGTAAAGCAGGTTTCTTGTTGTTAACCTGGGTAAAGAGAGGGAGAAATCCTATGTGGGTACAAGGAGAGGAAGCAAAGGAATGCTGACATGGGAATAGCATTAATGTGCTGTCTGGAGTCTTGGGACTCAGGGGTGGCCCTTACCATGGAAAGCACGTGCCCTGAATAAAGGTTTCTTCAGGATTGTCAAAGTAAAGGATGTTGCAGAGGTTATATTTTTACCTTTATACTCTTACACACTAACTAGGGACAATGTGGTTTATAGGCTGATATAACAGAGTGCAATCAGAATGTATCTTGGCACAGTCAAATGTCACTTTCAAAAACCTGCTTGGTAGCAAGAAAGGAAATAGTTGCTAAGTGTAAAAAGGATAGAGCAAAGGACCTGTGATTCATGCTCTGATCATGTTGTGTCAGTAAGTCTGTGCAGTGGAGTAGTATGAATAACTAGTGGAGATTGATAATATGCTTAAATGCTGTTCCTGCTGCCAAGCATTAGCATGGATGCTTGACAACAGAGCAGAGAGGCAAGTCACATTCACCAGGAAAGGCTAGACAAGCTGCAGTGAACTGCAGGACTCTGGCTCTTCCGGCAATGTGTAAGCAGCAGAAGCAAAAGTGAATTTAATCCTTTGGCTAAAGTGCCTTTTGGGTAGCTTTCCTACAGCCTTGTGTTACTAGAAGCAAGCTATGTCTTGAGTTTTGGGGGTTTTGTTCTTTTTCAGACTATCCATAAGGGTTATATTTTTAACCAAGGCCAGTGGCAACATGTTGAAGAGTCATGACACTGCCTTGCTATTCTTGGTACATTAAAATGCCCAACTGTTGCGTCACTGTCAGACATTTGCACAATCAGTGGTTTCAGTTAATTGTTGCTGAAAAGGATTTCTGAGATGCACATTTCTGTGTGGCAGAGCCAGTCTCTGGCTGCAGTACTCCTTTAAGGCAAGAGAGCCACATTAATTTACACCAGCAAAGTGCTTTTCCCATTGTTGCTATATGTTAAAGCCCGTGGAAGTTTGATGCGATCCATACATACAAGGGACTTGGCCTCTGTTTCTTGGCCTCATGTCTGACCTTGCTAAGCACACATTCCAGCTTACACAGGGTTAGAGACGGGTGTGGTAGAAACAGCACTGGTCAGCACTTACGTGGCCAGCGTAAAAGGTAAGCTCAAAGGGAGCTTCTGCCCCTTCATGTTTGCTCCCTTGGGCTTGAGGAGGCTAGGTTGATTTGCCCGGGTGGTTATAGCTGGTAGCCTTGAATCGTCAGTGGCCTTGGGGAACATGCACTGCTCTTCCAGGGTGGAGAAAATGCCTGTGTGTGGAGGGGGTGGAAAAGAAGCATCATAAGGTGGAAGGAGAGCACAGCAATAAATTAGTGTCTTGGGAAAGAGCTGAAGCTGCAACATGCTGAGAGTGACTCTACCTCCAGTTTTCCTGATCTGCTCTTCCCACCAGTACTGGTTTTGTTATGTGGTCACCCATCTGCACAGCGCTGATTTCTGAGGGGCCGTTTACTTCATACTCTGCTAGCATGAGGAAAGTTGTAAGAGCTCAGTGCGAGCCTGTAGAGACTGAGTCAATGAGCTGCCACTCAGCACCCTCTTTCTTGTATTCCTTCTCCAAAAAGAAAAAACTCTGCTGCTGGTATGTAGCATGTTAACAGCTTTTGGGGTCCTCATCTAAATTTGAGTAGTTGCTGTCCTGAGCAGCTCCCCTCACTTCAGCAGTTGCATTAGATGCCCTGTGTGGCGTAAATGAGATTAGAATTCAGTCTGTGGTGAATACGGGCATCTTACTGTGACAGTTATCTGTTGCTTGTAGTTTGGTGGCTGATCCCAGTGAGCAATAATGGAACATGCTGGGCACATACTTAGTTCTGGCGCTACAGGGCTAAGTGGGAAAGGCCACAAAGATACAATTTCACAGGAACGATAGGCCCACTGCAAAGAGATTTCTCTGTGTGCCTCGAAGATCTCAAACTCAGGGATGTCCAGCACACCAATAAAGAACTGCAGCTGCATTTTAGTATCCGAGTTCTTGTTGATTCTTACCACCATCCACGTGAGCATCTTACTGTAAGTGGTTTTGCCCAGGGCACCAACAGAGTCATGCCACTGGTCCATTTTCAGACCTTTCTGCACCAGCTTGTTCCATTCTTTCAGCCTGGGCCTGGTGATGCTCTTCTGGAGCTTGCCAGAGTTCAGCCCCATGAGGTGAGCAACTTTGTCAGCCACCATTGGAGGGAAGAAAATCACCATGTTAATCTGAGTGAAAGGAATAATATTGCTCATTATCCCCTTCCCCTTAATGCATACTCAGGAAAAATGGTTACAGGCTCTGCTTTTGGGGACAAGCAAGCTCTCCAACCGTGCTGGGAATTGACTGGGAAGGACAAAAGGGCAGTAGGTCTCAGCTCTGTCCATTGACGCGCACAGCGTTCAGCAGAGCTTGCTGGATGGAGCAGAGGCAATAATACACACCTCAAACAAGGTGTTAGAGCAACTGCTCTGTGTCTGGGCTCCCATATGCTCTGGGAGATATGTTCCCTTTTGCTCCACCATGGCTCCAAAAAACACCTGCAAAGCAGAGCTGTTCGACAAAGAAGGATCAAGTCCTTAGCTGACAGCTCAACCATCTGGCTAGGCCTCCTGCCCCGTGGCAGCTGTGAATGCCAGCTCTGACTCTCAATAGCACATCTGTTCATTTAAAAAAAATCAGTGTGTTGTTTAAGGTCATTTTATATTCCCTGGAAACAGAGTCTGGCTTTAGCAGCTTTTCCAGTCTTAACGAACTGGCTGAGTTCATAGCATGCTGACTTTATCCTGGTTTGCATTCACCAAGGGTGAGCTCTCAGCCTACCTTCATGGTGTCCACCTCTGCCTGCTCCTTTCTTGGCTTCTGCCTGAACTTCGTAGCGCCAAAGTGCATGATACCCCTAGCCAGCTTGTAAACACAGATCTTCTCTTCTGGACTGAAGCCCAGTACATCAAAGGCCACCTGGCAAAAGAGACGTAGACCCACACAAGGGGATTCTTAATCTGCACCATAAGCTGCAAGCCAGCCCATAATGCTAGACATCTAAAATAATTTTCCAGCCCATTGAAATTTGACCAGCCAGGTCCCTTCAGACTGACATGGGACGGAGTATCTTAAAGTTGCTGTAAACCAGCATTCTGCCTGTCTTTCATAAACTGATTTATGCTAGCTGAGGACCAGGTGCTTTGACAGCCATTGTTCGAAGCGTCTCTGTGATACCACAAGCAAAATGCAACGTATTGATTGGGGTATCAGCTCATTCCACTCTTCACCATGCTTTTTAAAATCAGGGGGACATGAGCAGCAGCAGTTGTTCCACATCTCGGCTAGCACAGATAAGGAGGAGACGTCAGCTTTGCTGGCAACATTGTGCTTTGCTCCCACAGCGTGCACAGAGAAGAGAGAGCGCGTGATTTTGAATATGCTGTAGAATCCTGCAGTCAATGTGTTACTTGCAAGCCATGATTTGGGACTGCCTGTCTTAGTGGCTATGAAAATCATAGCTGCTTTGTACAAAAGGCTTGTTTGCAATGTACAAATCCTGGAAGCTGTAAAATACCAACAGCTGCTAGAAAGGGCACTGTAAGTTCAGCAGCTGGAGACTGTTTGATCTTTCTGTAGCTCAAGTCCTGCTTATAATAATAGTCTCAGGAGCCAGCAGATATTCCCAATAAGCTCTTTTCGGTAACAGATACTCTTCAAAATGATATTAAAAAAGGAAAATATGTGTCAAAAACAAAGGGTCAAGTCTTCCTCTTACAAAAGCTGCTCCTTGAGATTACATATGTATGTGAGATGAGGAGCTTCTAACCCATGGTCTCTGCCACAGTTTTCAGATCTGTCCATTTTCAGGCTTCAAACAAACACTGTAACCAGCATGTTTGAAGTCCTGCAAACCCCAGGCCATTGAATGCTAACCAGAAAGTCCTACGTCAAGCTCATTTGCTCTGGAGCAAATCTTTTACATTCCGGCTTCAACTTACAGAAAATTGAACAAATCTTTATGATATCTCTAGCTGCTTTTCCAGTAGTTCATTTATCCTCAGGTTGAAGAAGCTTAATTTTATTATTAGGGGCACCGTAGGCTGGGGGGCAGCCATCGTGTTTGTTACATCGATTTCACTGATGTTTCTCCAGACTTGCATTACTGAGAAGTGCTCTTCCCATTGTCCAGGTTGTCTGCTGTGATCACACCTTGATGCACCTGGTGGTAATGGTTAGGATTGGGCACAAGAAGCAGTTTCTGCAGCAAGAGACAGATCAAGAGGTGATTATACCAATTGCCATAATCAATGAGTAACATGAGTTTTTTGACTGGAGACTGAGGGTTCTTCTAGGTTTCAATTCCTGAGCACATTTTGAGTATATCACTTTAGAGAAAAGCTTTTTGGGGGATGAGTTGCTCAGGCTACTGAGGAGATTTTGACATAGCAGCTCCATCAAAGTAAGTGGGATTGAACACCCAAACCTTTTCAACATTTATTGAAAAACTTGTCCTGGCTGTCTTTCCTGTCCTGAGGAGATATAAGCAATTGACATGAGGCAGCTCAACACTTCAGTTTGAAAATGATCAGTTTTACTTTAGTGACAGCCCTGCCAGAACAAGCGGGACCTCACTGTGCATTGATCAAGATGAGGGAAGACAGCTTTCTTTTCTCACTCTGGCCTGCCTCAGGAGAAGTCACTTGCAATCCTCTTCTTCCCAGACAATAAGCAACAACCCGTCCACTGCAGAGAACCTATTTCAATCCCTAGCCAAGTACACACAGTTTCTCTGAGTAGGATTCTTATTCTAGAAACAGGATCGAGCAGGGAAGCCTGCATTAAAGGGAATGAATCACTTGAACACAAAGTGCCATATCAATAAGTTCATGCTTCTTCTTGGAGAGAATCTGGTAGAAGATGTGATAGCCTCCCTCATCTGCTTCCTGGGAAATGACACGTGACTTCTCTAGGTCTTAAACACAGGGAGAAACAAATTCAGATGCAGGTGGCAGCCAGAGATTGAAAAATTGCAGCCCTGTGTCAGTGGGACTTTTGGTTTTGATACCAGTGAAACCAGCAGTTCACCAATGTCCTTTGGAAGTCCTGCAAGTGCAGCGAGAATCATAATATCCTTCAATGATGCTCTCAGACAATGCTTTTAAGCTTCACAACAGTTCCCACTAGGACAAGTTTTAGTACACCTATTTTGGCAGCTAGTGAAGTGGAGGCAAGAAGATGCCATCACTTGTCCAGTTGTGGCAGTGCTGGGTTCAGGAACAGATCTCTGGACTAACTCCTCCTACTTCTAAGCATCGTCTGAATTGCTAGTGCAAGTTTTGTGAGACTGACCTGTGAAACGTCTCCCTGTACTGTCCTTTCTTTCTGAGAAGAGCTCTGGAAAAGGTGTTTTATATGCTGTAAACTCTCCACCTATACCTTCTGTCAGGCTGTAACATGGTTAGTTTGACTTCTGGTGTCCACAAAAAGCATACTTCCGCAGACCTCAGGGTAGCAATTCATTCAGCCGTACCAAATAACCAGACCTTGCTGGCAGTCCTAGCTGGGCACTTTCGTCTTTGCCTCTCAGCTGAAGTCTTCTGTCCACATAGCTCTGTTGGTGAAAGGGATTGTGTGAATTCTTCAGATAAATTTGGGTTGGCTCAAACTGCCTTTATTGTCAATTTTAGTTAGTCCAGGGGACATTAGGGAGCACTCGTACAATCATTCTACCAGCAGAGCTCCAGCAAGGATGCAGAAGGACCTTGAGCCAGTGCTACTACTTGCACTGTGAAGGTCTGTCCATGTCCTTGCTCTCCTGAGCAGGCTGGAAGAAGCTGCAACCTGCCAGTAAACAACCTGAAATTTGCCTGGACCCACTGTCCAGAGAGACAAACCCAACATACGGTCTCTTGCTGTGATGCAAATCTGAGATGAGTTGAAAGTAGGAGGGATGCAGACAATCCCACATTGAAGAATAACCGGTCCATATGTTTCCTCTCTCCTTTTTCTGCATGCTGACAGGCTTTAGTCAGGAAACATAACGGGGTCTTTTTACCTTGAAATGGGGATTTGAGGTTCTCCATTTAGTCTTGGATGCACGTGTGAAAACAAAGAACAATGCACCTTCCCTGGATAGCTATTTTTAGGATCTTGGTTGCAAGACAATTATAATGTTGTACTGATGAATGTGAATAGTGGTTGCAGTATAATTGTAGAATGAAAACTATAGAGCTTTTGGGGAAGCACTGTGCCTTTTATGTGTTCACACAGAGCCTCATAAGCAACTAAAGAAAGAAGAAATAAATTTGTCATCATCTAAAGCACGTAACTTCACTGTGGAAGCAGGGCCAGATTTTGGTTTCATCTACAGCAATGCAGATTCCTCAAGTTAACAGAATTAGTTTCAGATTTTCTCATGCCTGATGTAATCAGAACAGGGTCCATTCAACACAAGAAAAAATCCAAAGCAAAATGAATATAAAGGATTATGTGGTTACTTATAGCTCTCAGTGTTAGCCCTAGCCAGCTTGCTGTTGCTACCAAAGTGAATTTGGATAAATTTTCCCTAGATGAGAAAATAAAAGATGAGTCTGTTAATCAAGATTGCAATATCTGTAGGAAAACAGAAAGTAGCTGAGAGGTTCTGAGCATTCATCAGGGAGAGACAGCAGTGCCTGTAGGGGCAAATTTGCAAGTCAGTGAGAGGAAATTTAATCTTTTCAAAGATCAGATCTATAAAAAAAACTCTTTCTTCTTGGATTCTGTATTAGAGCTTAAAGAAATCCTGCTTTCTTGCAGCATATGGCAGAAGTATGTAGCACACAAACAGAGGAATGAGATTTCAGTTGAAAACCCCAGTGTTCTCCATTTTCACTGTCAATTTCAAATTTAAAAATAATCTGCAAAAAAGGAAAGCATTTTGAGTCTTTGCAGAGGTAAACAGTTGAAAGGGCATTGATTTGGGGTTGATCAAAACTATTTTTTTCTTTTGACATGTAAGAACATAAAGTCAAAACAAAATCCATTGAAAAACTTGGGTCAAGGAAATGTAAAATCTTAGAAAATACAAACTAACTAATGCTTTAGGAAGCATTTGAAAGTAATTTTTATTATTCTGAGAGGTAACGTCTTTGTATATCTGCCACTGTGACCTAACAGTGAAATCCAGAGAAGATCTGGTACTTACAAAATGGGAGATTTGTTGTTCCTCGTAGTTTTAGCATTACCAAAGGCCTCCAGAACAGGATTTGCTTGGATGATTTGGTCTTCCAGGAATCCCTATAGATGGAGGAAAAAAAAGATAGAAGTCAGTACCAGCAGGATGCTAAACACTGAAGACTTCAGGCTTTGAGCGCAGCTACTCCTCACCATCCAAAGAAACCCAGTAAATACATTTTCTGTCAGTCAGCTCCCACAGAAAGCTGATTTACTGCTGTGAGGAGCTCCACAGGCTGTGCTCCTCCATCCATCCGGAACCTCTACCTTCCCATCTGCAGCCTGTTTGCCAGTGCTGCTGATAGCAGCAACGTACCAGATGACCTTTTCGTTTCCTTAGTCTTGCCAGCTCCAAATTCTCCACTAGGCAAAGTGAACATGGAAAACAAACGTAGTGTTGGTACAAAAAATAAAAAAAAAATAAAAGGGCAGATTGTACAGCAGTAAGGGGGAAGATTTAATAGACAAGTAGTGCCATTTCCATCTCTGTGACAGGCAGGCAGGAATTGCTTGAAAAGGGGGTCTGAAGCACCCTAGAACTGCTATGGATCTTGGCAGGTGACAAGAGCACCTTCAAGATGTGCCCTCTCCTTTTCAGGTTCAGCCCCACTGAAGTCTTTCCACAAAGGTCTAGCCTAGTGGATCTGGGGCAGGCAGGAGTCTGGTTAATCTTCCCAGTTCCAAGAAGCAACACCAAATGTGAAGTATAATGCAGTTTTAGTGCTTAGTACTTCACCCTTCCAGAAAAGGGTTTTTGGAAGACGCCAGGAGTGAGACGTCCACAGGAGAACGGCAGGGCAAGGCTGGGATCAGCAGGCAGAAAGCTAGGAAAGAAGAGTGAGCTTTGTTACTTGCAGGAAGATGGAGGTTATTCCAAGGATAGAGGGCAGCATAAGACAGGCTAGGAATGCGAGTACGGTCAGGACAGCCTTGGGGGGAGAAGTTGTGGAGGAGGAAACAGGCATAGATGTACAAGCTGGGACATGACAATCCAGAGCTCGGGTGGTAAGGAAGCTGGAAGGAGAAATAGGAAGCCACTGAAGGAATCTCACAAGGCTAGAATAACAGGATTTTTACTGCAAGGCCGAGTGTAGCTGCTATTTATGTCTTTAAATTCTGAGTTGTTTTTACTGACCCCCCATTGCAGAGTCAGAAAGGAGAGGAGGAGAGGGAAGGGAAGGGAAAGGGAAGGGAAGGGAAGGGAAAAACCAATGTTCTCAGCCTTGGAAGCTGCAAAGCCTCTGCATGCTGAAGCAGCCATTAGCGTGGAGGGCTTCTTTCTGTTCTCTCCCAAATAATGTACTTCATTGCTGTTGTGAAAAAAAGACCAGGTCACCCTCCCTGATTATTGATGCATATGCCTCTCTTATTATTGGAACAACTTGCTCTTCACAATGTTCTACCCGGATAAAGCACTTTTTACTACGTTTTGTTTTTGCAGGTGGCAGGAAATAAACTGCTGGGAAATCTCGCCTGGCCGAGGGTCTCTGAGGCTGCTCTACAGCACTGTTCTCTCAGGAATCGCCATGTCTCTGCAACCACTGCGATTAATCCTCCCACTGCTATTTATTTCAGTTTCCAGACCACCTGCGAGTCCCCAGAGCTCTGTGTGAGGGTAGATTCATAGCAGCCGCAGATCAATATCACCCTCTGTTTTATGAATGGGAAAAAAGAAATGCAGGGAATTCATTTGAAGACAGGGCAGAGCAAAGCAGAGAACTCAAATGTCTTGGTGCTTTGCCACTTGCTTTTAACAAGTGACAGACAGGCAGAGAAAAGGGACTTGGACATGAGCTGACATTGGAAGATTTAGGTCACACACGCGCAATTTACAGCAGCATGGACTGGCTGTGTGCTGCACTGCCATTCCTCTCTGCCCTTTCACATACAGAAATCCTCATGTGGGTGTAGCGTTGGCCTAGGTTGTCCAGGACACTGGCCTTGTTCAGGAGGGTCGTGTTAGCCCTGCCGTTGGTCTGGTCAAACGTTGGCGAGTTCATCTGCTGGACGTGATCCACCATGCTGGACATTCTTCCATCCATCTGCTGGTGATTTTTCACCATGATGGTGTACAGTGTTGGGGAACAGGATGTAGGTGGTGTTATTCCAGATAGGTCTCCATGGACCACATGGGAGCACACTGTCCCTCTTGGACATGCCTGCACTTCAAGTCTTGTTCTGGCTGCCACTGCCTATGGCTGGTGGCCTTGGGAAAGGTGTCCCACAGATTGGCTGACCCATAGAGCAAAATAGGTCTGGGCTCAGACATGGTTGCACTTCCTCTGGGGCAGAAGGCTACTGGTTTCATGTGTCCCATAAAGCAGAGCTTAGCTGGTTGCTTACCGTCTTTGCCATGGCTTTTCAGTCTGGATCTCTTCAGCAAGGAACTTCTCTTTCTCATCCTTTACCCAGCAGGACTTCTTCATGTTGTAGAACTTATTCATGGCCTCAGTTTTCTCAGGAGGAGCCAGGAACTGCATGGAGTCAGCATCATCCACACGTTCTTCTTTATAACCATGAGACATCTTGGCTTCTCTTTAGGCAGAAGGAAGAACTAGAAGGAAAAGAGAAGGAAAACAGTGCTTCCCACATTGCTGAGAAAGCAGAAATTGAAGAGATCTGGAGTTTCCTGTGGTGCTGTCCTGTTCACACGGACAATAACTTTCAATTCAGTAGGAGCCTGCAGCAGAAGAAACAGGCATTGCCCAGGTGGAGAAAGAAGGTAAATCAACACCCCAAACCTGGGTGGGAGTTCCTGAAAGGGGCCAGCAAGTGAGAGATGAACTAAGGAGAAATAGGGAGAATATTTCCCTTTTTCAGACTTCGTCCTTGTGCAGTGATGGGCCACTGGGAACCTGCATGGGGCTGAGAAAGGGGGCCTTTCTCCTCTCTTTTATTCCTGAAAACCATAAGACCCTAAGGCCTAATTCTGGTGAGGGAAGTTCTTGAATGGGAGGTGGCAGTGGGATTTCAGGAGCATTCAGGGTGTTGGTAGTTTTCTGTGGTTCCCAGAGAAACCTATGAAGTAGCTGTAAGTCAGGGCAACCACAGAGCTTCTCACTCACTCCCTGGGGTAAGGCAGCCCCCGTAGGGATGCCTTCTGTGCAGTATGAGCACAAACCCTCTTAGCATGAAAGGCTACAGAAGTGCACGAAATAGCACAAATACAGGCGCAGCTGTAAAGGGGTTCAGAGGAACCTGAAAGTGAGGACGTGGGTTCATCAGCTCCTGTCCTCAGCCATCAAAAGCTACCAGGGTCATCCAGGAGAGTCCATGGCACATCCACTTCACGTGTCCCTAGGTGTTTTGCACCCTTGTCACAACCTGAGACCATTAGGGAACTAAAACCTGTGGCAAAGTCATTCCACAGGAGGGAGCAGGGGAGTTCAAGGATGTGACTCATGTCCCAAGGCTCTGCATTTTTGGGGACCTGTGCCATGTTGGGAGCAGACTGTCCCGCACTCCAGGCGGCCTTCCTTCCCCCACCCACACATGTGAACTAGCTTTAATGTTGTCAGAGCAACAGTCAAACTGCTGATGGTCCTCAGCAGTGTCCTGCTACCTAAAGATACACCTCCTGGGGACCTACGATACCTGCTCAGCGTGTAGCTCTGTGCAGAGGCAAAGCTGATTTTCTCACTAATATTATTCCTCGTGTTACGTAGATTAAAAGGAACACAGACTATGCTGTGGCTTTGTTTTGCTATGTGGACACACTGCTCAGGCCAAGAGCTGCTCTCTGTTCCACCACCGCAACCCCCATGAAGACAGCCCCAAGCAATGCTTCACGCCAGCCTTGTGAGTCACGCCGTCTGCACAGGAGTTAGAGGAGTCAGTCTGGGGCAAGTGGGAGAAGCCCCTGGTGTGGGCGGGTGACTCTTTGCCAACAGGGTCTGGTTTTAGAGGCTACTGCGTGGGCTGAAGTCAGAATAGCTTTGCACTGGTCAGAGACGATGCTAGCATTGGCCCCTCTGGTGATCTCATCTTCCCTACCATCCTCCTGAAGACCTTGGTGGTCTAAAAATATGTGTGCAAGGACTCCAAGGCAGAAGTGCTGCACCTTTGGAAACTTGTTGGTTTTAGATGCCCAGATTTGCAGTGTATGTTTGGGACTTGATCCTGCTGCCACTTTCCACAGAAGGCTCAGGACTACACTGTCTGTCACCTCCCTGCCATACATGGACTAGCATGGTCTCTGAAGCAGATCAGTGAAATGTTAAACCAAACACCTACAGGAATAAATGCCTGTGAATAAAAATAGCTCATACTCATGTCGAATAGAGTTTCTTGGGTGCAGGTCTCAGACCTTTATGGAACTTGAAATTTTTTGTGCCTCACCATCCTTCTACAGCTGGGGAAACTGAGGCATAGCATGACTACAGCTTAAATCTTCAGAGTTGCCCACCCATTGTTAGTCCAGTCTTTGGCAGACAAAGTACCTACAAAAAATCTATTTCATTCTGTCCTTTCAGTCTGAAGTCAGTAGGAGTGTCTGGTGCTTAGCTTCTCTGAAGGCAGCCCCCAGCTGTCTTGTTTAGGTACCCTGAGACAGCATGTTTTTAAAAGCTTAGGTGTAAATGTTGTCCCAAAAGCCATGGGTCAGGGAAGTGGTAAGGCCGTGCCAGCGATTGGAGATGAGTTAAAATTCTGAAATTTCATTTTCCAAAAATCACATGGAATTTAATAAACTTACAGTTAAAATGCCTGTGAGTTCCAGTCTACTTGATACAAAACACCGTAAATATAAATCCAGACTGGCTTCATATAGACCAGCAGGCACCGTGCTTTTCTCTTTTTGCCTCTGCTTGCAGTTTCTGCCCCGTGGAGGTATATGGTCCTTCCTGATTCCACCCCACACCTCTTCCCAGCAGTCACACACGGCACGTACCTCCTGGGCCAAACCCGTGATCCTGGAAGATGGGTGTTTACAAGGGCTGGCCAGGCTCTTTCATAGCTGTCCAAAGGGCCTGAGCCACCACTTATGTTTTAGAAAAGACAATGCATTCCTTATGCACGAGTTCAGCAGGCTGTAGTGCTGGGAGCCTGACTGGGAAAGCTTTGGTCCCTCAGGAGAGATCAGATAATGCTTTGTTTCTTGGGATTTCTTCTTGTCTTTCTTTTCCTTATAGGGTGTCTCATGAACTCAGCTGCTGGTGTGTAAGGACGAGAGGCTGAAATAGAAAGACCATCTAATGAAGGCTTTGTTCAAAGTCGCGTCTTCAGCTGCACCCTTTTTGCCAAGGTGGACTGGCAGATCCAGTGGTGAGAGGAGCTGATCTTTGGCAAAGACCAGACTGAATCCTTGGAGGGAGCAGCCGTGTTGGTGACCTAACTGTCTTTCAGTGGAATAAAAGTTTCATTTTGAAATCATTTCTAGGCCCCATGCTTATGATGAATAAATTCTGTGTTTGCTATGAGCAGAGAGGATAAAGGCTGTTGTTGAGTGACAGTCTTGCTTGTTTCAGTTGCTCAGTAGGTTGTGAACTTCCCCAAAAGACAACTGCTTTTGTATCAGCTTTAAGCATTTCTCTGCTGTATTTGCCTCTGCTGGAGTGCCTGGGATATGGTTACTCTGTACTCTCAAGTATTGCCATCGTGAGTGTTTCAGGTGAATATGCTTGGGACAGAGTTTCCAAGCAGGAAGATTCAGAGAAACAGTCCCTTTGAGGTGAAAATTAGAGAGTTCATGTTACACTCACCTTGAATTTGTAACTGACTATTCACTCTGAAAATCTGATCCTAAGAACGCAGCATGTCCTGTCAGGAGCAGAATAATACCACAGAAACCATGGCCAGCTTGAGTCTTGAATGTTGAGAATTATGATTAACTTCTCAGGAATGTATCTGGAGCAAGTCAAATTTTCTAGGCTTTTTTGGGTAATTATTTCAAACCTTGAATCTGTGAATGAAGATTGTAAACAGCTCTCAGGCAAACATCTTAAAGAAGGACATGAAATGCATCAAATAAACAATGAGTTCTGACCTGTTCACTCATGTGTAACACACATAAATGTCTGTTTTGACTGCACAAGAGGAATAAGCTGCAAAGGGAGCAGTTGTGTCTCTCCATGAAGTGATAAAGGTCCAAATGGCAAATGTTTAATAGATACAAGCTCACTCAGCCCGTGGACAGATCAGCAACAGCTAGAACTCAGCTGAATTGCTTCCTGGGTAACTAGGTTGCCTATGGCTGAGTTTCATGAAATGTTGCTGTTTCCATAGCACAAGCCCCGTCCTGTATCATACCTGCAGAGTTCTCCACTTCTCCAGCACATCACTGTGCTCTGTAAATCCCACTGTGACAGCCTGGAGGGGACTGCAGCTCGTCCATCCAGCCACATCCTGTTAGAATGATTCTGTCACCTGGTCAGGGGGGTTTTGGAGGTTCTCTTAGAAAATGAAGGGGACATGTTGTGCTTGCCCTGTCTGGATAGCACTGCACAGGTAGCTCTGCAGGCAGCGGATCATGGGGAGGGAGTTGTCCGCTAGGCAGGATGTTTGCCTTCCGTGTGGGCTCAGTTTCTTGCTCTGACACAGATTTCTTCGTCATCTTAAAGTGAGAGTAAGAGTCCAGCCTTCCTGCCTGAAGGAGCAGGGAGCATAACTATGTTTGAGATTGGAAAATGGTCTTCAGATAAAGGGGCAAGTCAGACCATACAATACAAACCGTGTGGAAGAAAGGCTCTGGTCTCTCGCCCTGAGGGTTGCCAGGGTTCCCAGGCTAAACGCAGTAGCCCAGGTGTCCATAATGGCATTCCCAGTTACAAAGGAGGAGGTTGTAGACGTACAGAGGGCGGGGAGAGGAGCAGGCTGTACAAAATCACTTTCGATGGCTCACTGTACAGCTCCAGCCTTTGCACCATAGTGGCAAGCCTCAGAATAACGAGGAGCTCCCTTTCAGATGCTGCCTTTCGAGGTTGCATTTAAGTAGCAGCAGCAAACTGATCTCCGGTGCTTAGGGGAGGAATGGTATTCGGATCAGAAAGCCCTGCTGAGGGATCACAGGGTTATATAAAGATCTGGCCCAGAAGACAGCAAGATGTTTGTGCATTTATTAGTCATTTAGGAAATAATGCTCAGTCTGTAATGAAAGCTGTATCCTCATTCTCAGCTGTTGTCTGTTCCTTGCTTGGGGAGGATCAGTGTATTCTTGTGAGGGCTGGAGGGTATTGGCTGCACGAGGACACGGCTGGTCTCTAACCAAACAAGGGTAGATCGCTGCTCCTGGGGCACAGAGGGTCTGGTGCGGAAGAAGCCAAGTACTTTCAAATCCCAGTGGGTGTTCAGTGAGTCATGGGTCCTGCAGAAGACAATCTGTGCGGTTATGTGATCAAAAGCTCTACGGGGAAGCGTATGCACAGAGCAGCAAAGTTAAAGTCTGTCTTTCTGGTGTTGTCTAACTTTTCCATGCTCAGCTTTCCTGCTGTAGCACTCTTTTAGTGCAAGGAATTATGCAGAAAAACCAACAGCCCAAGGGCCTCAGAAGTTCTTCTGTTTTTAAGGAAAAAAAATGCCCTGAAACCTCTGGCATGTGGCAGCAAATTGACCCCGCACAGACCGTTGTCAATTCTGGGAGTTTTTAACCTCTAGCACAGACTTTGGCCACTTGAGCTCGTGGAGCGACACGTAGCGCTGCGGGGTGGCTCTGCCC
The DNA here is from genome assembly GCA_013399475.1 of Chauna torquata. Taxonomy (NCBI): domain Eukaryota; kingdom Metazoa; phylum Chordata; class Aves; order Anseriformes; family Anhimidae; genus Chauna; species Chauna torquata. The sequence continues at coordinate 16,394 of VXAL01017800.1, read as the reverse complement.
TAGGTGGACCAGCTGTACAGAGCGCGAAGCCAACTCTTCCACCGGGGTTTAGCTGCGTCTGCCAACAACACAGGAATATTGACAGCCAGAAAACAGGTCTCTTCCCAGATCCGGGAGGGCGTGTGGACCAACAGCGAGCCAGCCTGCCGCCCCTTTTCCTGTCTGTGGTACCTTCATTCTCCAAATGAACCCTGACGCAGAGGTCGGGGCTAGCCAAAACCCTCAGAGCCCAGCCTGGACCTGAAGCAGGTCCACCATCCAGCGCTTCCTAGCCCCAGCCTGCAGCCTCGGGGCTCTGCGTCTGGTTGTAGCCACGGACCACCAGCAACTAGATCCTTGCACTCAACCAGAGACCGTCGGGAGCCACAAACTCGTCTTGGTTCCCATCCCCAGCAGCGGTACCAGGCCAGCCCCAGCTCACCCAAGGGCCCGCTCACCGAGCACGCCTGCGCGAGGATCCTGCCCAGGTCCCAGGGACGTCAGAAGCGGAGTGGCAGAAAGGAGATGGCACAATGGGATGTAATTACTGGGGGCCGCGAAAGCTCATTACCAAATCAGTCTGTGCTGAGATGTGAAGCAGTTGAAACAGAGACGAATATCGCCCTGGGGCTCAGCAAAAATTATCTTCGGCTCCTAGGGTCAGGTAGAATATGCATGTTGAATCTTCTGTTTAGCATTTCCTAAGCAGGGCTTTCAAACAAAGGCCCCTAAATACACATTTTAAACAAAGACGCTAATTTCTGTGGAAATGCTGTCCTCAGCTGCAATAACCAGAGACGCCTGGGCAAGGTGAGCAGACGTCTGGCAGCCCTCCCCGCTAGCTGCAGGAACGGCCCCGTGTTGGCAGATCTCCTCTGCTCTAATGAAGCTGCACGTTGACCCTCTGACAGCGAAGTGGCATCTAGAGGCTCGACACCCCATGATTTATGTGGGTTTTCTGATATTTCCGTGGGGCTTTTCTTCCCATCGTGATTTACAATGTACTCCACTCCTTTAGAGAGTGCCTTAGCCGTTCCCCTGCTAGGTGCCGTTGAGCAAGGTCACATGTGTTTTTTCAGTAAGTCCAAGGTTTCTCCACCACTCCATTGTGCCTCATCCCCAAATTCACCGCTGTTTTTTTCTGTTTCAGTTCCTTGAGTTACAGATTCAGGGACTAAAGGAATAATCATTACTGGGCCCCCTTAGAAAAAAAAAAAAAGCTGTAAGATTTTTGGCCATAAGTGATTGTAGTTTCCGCAGCCGAATAAATCAGTGTCCCATAACTGACAAAGGATAATGGATTTAACAAATAGCTATGATTAAGTCTGATGTTATTTTTAAATAATTTCAAAAACTGTTACTCTAATCCCTCCGTGGCTGGCAGAAAGGATGCTGCTCAGAAGTTAAAATTAGTTCCTTAATGTTCAGTCTGGTGTGGAGTTACAGGCCCTCCAGGGCTGTGCTAGTTTTCTGAGGCATCCGCTTACACTGTCTGGCTAATGGACATTAACAGCTGCATTCGGCAAGTGTTAAAGGACTCCCACAACTTGCACTCTGCTGCTGCTCTGTTTCTGGGGCTCCATTAGCTTGTCAGGAGCTCCCACCGACTCCGGCGTGCCCAGCTGATGGGATAATCTGTTGGTGTTACACTTCACAGTTTTATCCACTTTACAACCAAGAGGCTCCAGAAGAGCGTTCACAAGCTCTCTTCCAGCACAGCAATTCCCTCGTCCTTAATTCCCAAGGAATTCACAGCTCTGCCAAGTTTCTTTATCGATAAACGTAGATCTTTTGTGTAACATCCATGTGACTTTCCAGCACTACCCTTCTGAGTGAGTGATCCTGCCCTTGGCAGGAAAGTGGCACTGAAGAACATGCTGCCTTGAAAAGCACCACACAAAGGGACAAGTTTTCCGGTTTGTGTACCCTCATGGAAGCGTTAGACGAGCTCACTGCGTTCGCTCAACCAGATATAAAATCCTAGCAAACTGGAGCTTGGATGTCCCGCAGGGTGACCATGGGGCAGTTGGTATTTATCAAACCCGTTTTAAGGAGCCAAACTCCCAGGTATTTGGGAGAAAATTAAGCTGCCTTGAAGACAGGCTTCCCCCCCGGTGCCAGCCCGTCACCGAGCCCCGGCACGTTCCTGTGCCGACCGCAGGGACAAGGTACCGGACCGAGGACCGCTTGGCCCTGCAGGCGACGCAAGGCGTGATGCTGCGCTCCCACCCGCCCTCGGTGACACCCTCCCTCCTCTTCTGCCGGCGCTGACCACCACGTAGCCACAGCAGGAGTTGTTTCTGCCGAGCTGATGGAAAACCGCTTTTCTTTCTTTCCACGGGCTGCTTTCCCTTCGAATGAGCTGTCTGACCCGGCGCATCCCCACAGCTCCCGGCTGCAGAGGAGGGGGGAACGCAGCAGGGGAGGGGGAGAAACGCAGGACCGCTTTTTGGGGGCAGCTACACTAAATTAGGAGGAACAACAAGCTGCACCCTGTGCCTCGGAAAATCCATCTGCAGTGTTCGGCTTTGCCACTGGCTCAGCAGTAAGACAGGGATAACAATAAATCCCTTCTCCCACCTTCCTTCTGCATGTCCTGATTAGATAGACTGTAACGGACGGGGGCTGTCACTTGTTATGTGCTTGTTTAGTGCCGAGCACAATGCAGCTCTGATCTCGACTCAAATCCGTGGCTGCTGCACAAACAATAGGACTGCGATGGATCCTAAGGGCTGGCGGTGGGGACGTCACCGGCTGGGGGACGTCTGCGTCCCCGCAGGCACCAGTGCAGGCTGCTGCGCTGGGAGGACGCACCCCAGCCCCAAAAGGAGGAATTTCCCGGCTCCATTCCCACTTGGGCATTGCCCTGGGCGCGACGTGCGTGGGTTTGCCAGGGCGGGCGGTGAAGAGGTCCAGGCGTGTTCACGCGGTGCCCTGCATCCAGCAGCCGGCACCTCATGCGAACGCGGCTGCTGCAGCTGGTCCAGGCAGCCCACACGGATATTGCCTTGGTTGTACTGTAACTAATAAGTAAAATTAATTTGTTGATGTTAATTTAATGGACTACATTAGAGCTGACTGGGAAAATATGCTGTTTGAGAGCAGACGTTCAGGGGCTTGGCAGGAATCCCTACCTCTGCTCTCTCTCTGCCAGGTGAGGGTTTCCTCTCGCAGGGTTGCTCCAAAATGCGACTGCAGCCACGCACGATGGGCCCTGGGCCGTGCCTGCCTCTTCTCACCCCGCTGCAGAGCTGCCACGCGTCGGCTTCTTTCCTGACCAGTGCCTTCCTCCGTGTGCAATGAGGATAGGCTTTTAAAGAGACACGGGGTAAAACAAAAACAAACAAACAAACAAAAAAAAAGAAAGAGGAAGAATCAGTGCTTTTATCTCGGGGCTTAAAACCGGTGTTTTAGAAAAAAAAAAAAAAACCGTCCGCCTGGGCTGCGGTGCCGTGCCGGCAGCGCTGGGCGAGGGCGTGCGGGCTGGGAGGGAGCAGCAACAAAGCAAACCTCAGCTGGAACTGCAGCTTTTCATACCTGTCACAATGTGGATTTTCAGCTTGAGCACACAAGGCTGAGCTCAGGGGACACTGTCATGTAGATTTAGGGTTTTATCTCCGTTCTTCTCCATTAGCTCTGATACCCTCTTATTATGCTGAAAAGTGAAACGTTTTTTCCTCCAGCGGTTGTCCCCTTTCCCGTTTGGCAAATATCGATCTGCCCATGTCCTCAGCGCGGGTTGAAATCAGCCCCGCTCGCCGTGTGCCTGCTCATGGACTGAGCGCTCGGCCGTGCCACCTCTCGTGCCATCAGCGATGGAGGCGAAGGATGGGGAGGAGGGGATGTTAATCAATTTGCACGTGTTTTTCTCTCCCCGTCCTCTCTCCTTGCACTGGCAGTGACAGAGCACTGAGCAGGATGGCTCTGATTGCGCCTGGCAGGTGGAGAGGGGATGAAAAGGGTAGAAAGAGAAAGAGCAGCCCGGGATAACAGCAAACTTCTCGCAGCCTCGCTGCACGGGCAGATCCTGCAGCACCTTGAGAGCTCTGAAGGCAACGGAGCAGCTGCTCTGCCCCCGCCGTGCAGCCTGCTCGGGGCTGGCCAGCGCGAGAGGCTGCCCCCGCTTCTCCTGGGGCGTGATATTGAGCCAATTTAATTAAACTGCTTGGAAAGGTTGCAAAGACTCATCTAGTTTGGCTTGAACCGGGCCTGTTTTGATTTAGCGTTGGCTGATTAGGAATTAGCTGAAACAAACCGCTCAGAAAATGAAATTAGAGGGGGCACACTAACTTTTGCACCAGATTAAGTTGAATTAAAAAGCAATTGAAATGTAATTTTCCTGTCTCGCACAGCCAAGAAACGAGATAATGCAACCAGTGGCACTTGAAGCTTAAAAATACGGCGTCTAGGATTAGCACTACTAGCTGTTTAATGCCCACAAGCAACAGGTTTATCTGAAGGTCTTCTCTCACCCCCCCTCCCCAAGTATTTTCCACACAAAGCTTTGCACAACTTGTTTCGTTTGCATTGAAATGGAGAATTGGTTCGACCCCCCTGGGATATGAATCCACGGTTTGCAGCAGCCCAGGTATTGCCCCGGGCATCTCCATAGGTGTTTCTGTGCTGGAAATATCCGCGCAGTGAAACAGGTGGTTGCTGCAACTCATACAATCTGCGTTGAAACGGCCGCAGTGCCCCGTGGCTGGCAGGGTAAGGGGGCTCGCTGCGCTCCCAGGGGCTGGGAGCAGAGGGCGCTGACCCCAGAGCTGCGTCCCGTAACATAAAATTAGGTTTTAATTACATATTTTAATAGCTGCTTTCCCCCCATTTGGCAAATTCTGCTCTTCCTCCTCCTCCTGCCCCAGCCTCTCTGTTCGTTCCAGGCTGTGCTCCCCACCGTGCCGCTGCCCGTGCGGGTTTTCCAGGGCTTCGCCAAAAAGGGTGCTGGCTTGGAGGGCTTAAGCAGCCATCAAGACGCCTTCAGAGTCCCCAGAGCTGCCAAGCGCTGCAGCCAAGCCCTGCTGCGAGCGGTTGTTTGATGCTGCAGTCCCGGGCAGGACGAGCTGTGCCAGCAGCCCGAGCGTCCTCGTGTACCTGGTGCTAGGGCGCTGCAGATGCAAACCAGCTCTGGGCTGAAGCTGCTGGGGACCGACGGACACGCAGCATGGCGTGAGAAGAGCTGCCCAGCAGCCCTGGCCGAAGTCTAAAGGACTTGTGAAGACCGTGGGTCCCTGCTGGGTGTCTCTCCACTCTGCCTCCTGCCACAGCCCCGTCAAAAAAGAGGCATCCCCAGACTGCCTGCCCAAATAACGCCAAAGTGGGCGAAGTGTAAGTGCATGGAGGAGGTGCCGGGGAGCGAGCGGGGTGGCCCAGGCAGGAGGGCAGCCCAGGAGAGAAGGTGTCGCTGCTCCTCCAGGTGCACCCGGATTGCCACAGCGAAGGAGCAGCTGGAGTTAACGGGGAGGCTGCCCCGGGGAGAGCCAATGGTGGGGCAGAGCAAGGCGGTACGTGGCTCCACCGGGGCAATAAAGGGGGCAGCTGAGGGTGAGGGGGCATGAGAGAGGGTTGAGGGGTGAGTAGTTTCTTCTTTAGGGGCTATGGGTGGCTTTCTGTCCTCTGTGGGGATTTTTTTTGGGGGGGTCCCCTTGTGGAGGGTGTTGGGCTCTGCTGGCTGTTTGGGGTTGTGCTGCGTCTCCTCCTCCTTGGGTGGTGGTGCCTTGATGCTGAGGTGGGCTTGGGAGAAGCTCCCAAAAAGAAGAGGCCTTTTGGGGTGTTACTGTGGCTCCCTGTTGGAGGTGAAACAGAGGACGGGAGGCTGAAGCGGTCCCTGAGGTCTTGGTGCAGGGGTTAAGGCTGCGCGGTGTTGGCTTGAGCCAAGGGGTGGCTCTCCTGGTCCCGGTGGGCTGGGGGTGTCTGCAGCTGGTATCCAGCCTGGGTTTGTGGGGCAACCGGTTTGGGAGATGGGGAGAGGGGGTACAGAAAGGCCCGCAACTCAGAAAGGTGAAAGCAGGGGGCTCTCAGAGGCTGCTCTGAGCTGCTTGCTGTGAGGTGAAGGTGCACCAGCTGTGGGTGATAGGCCCCGAGTGGGTCTATGCACAGCCTGGCTTTAGGAGGCCCTTGGTGCCTGGCTGCTCTGAAAGCACCACCACTTCTGCCGGGTGGAAGCCTTGCTCTCTCTGATAAAAGCCATCTGGAGGTCTGGGCTTGGCCTTACTTGTGTGTCTGCTCTTGTATGCCTGTGGCTTTCTCACTGACAGGTCTAGAAATAACTTTGCCTGTCCTACTTGATGCTTCTCACCTGGCAAACCTAGCAGCTGGGTTTGAAGGAGGATTATTTGCTTGGTTGAGCTTGCTCACTGCGTGTGACCTGATGCCTTTCCCACTGGGGGGCCCCTGGTGTAGGCAGCCACGCTGGGCTGTGCGGTGGGGTGAGGTGGTAGGCTTGATGTGGCTTCCCCCCTTAGGTGGGACCTCAAGCTGATGATTGTCGGGAGTCCTTGCTGGCCCTGCCAGGCTTGGGCTCTGTGTCTGAGCCTGAAAAGCAGCGGGATCCAGAATTGGAGGAAGGTGGTGTTCTCATAACCATGGGAAGCGGTGTGTCCTGCTTCCTCCTGGGATTGCAGCAGCAGCAGTTATAATTTTCCTAGCCTGGTGTTAAGTAGCAGTTTGTGCCTGCATTTAGTTCAGAGGCTCAGCTGTGGAGTGTGGGGATCCTTCCATGCTCTGCTTAGGGCAGAGGACCTCAGTGTCTCCTTTGCTGGGAGCAGCAAGTGTGGGGTGCTGGTGGGAGTGTGTGTGTGGGGGGGTCCCAGACCCTCTGCAGGTGGAGGTGGATGTTGCTGGTGCAGCTGTGACCTGACACTGCTGTCCTGTGCCACAACAGCACGTGGAAGCTTTCAGCTGGTGGCTCTCAAACCTGCCAAGATGCCAGTCGTGAGTGAGCACAGTGAGCGGATGAGGAAGTTCAAGAACAGAGGCAAGGACGCAGCCGTGAGTACAGACCCCGCCGTCTGTGGCATCTCCTTCCAGCGCAGGTGGAGCCAGCTGGGGCTCCGTCAGCACTGATGTGGAGGCTTCTGAATGGCAATCGCCCCGAATCCACCCACACGGGGTGGTGGGGATGCTCAGTCAGCTTTGAGATGTGGTGTGGAGCTGGGCGAGAGCTGTGGGGTGGCAAGGGGGACTCAAGCTTTGGTGGGTGGCTCTGAGCTGGGGATGACGGAGGTGGCCCTGCTCAGCTCCCAGCAGCAATCGCTGCTGCGGGGTGTCAGACCACGGGGTCCCTCAGCTTCCTTTACACCAGTAGAGAAGAGGGTTTGCCTTTCAGGTTCAGCAACCTAACTTTAAAAACAGCCACCGGTTGCTGGTTCAGCCAGCATCCCTGGGAGGCACCGAGCGCGATGTCTCGTTCCGTCCATCTCCTGCGTGAGCCTCCAGCTCCTGGCAAGGAGCTGCCTGAGAGCAGAGCCAGCCCCTGCTCCTCATGCAGGAGACCTGCGGTCGCAGGGCTGCACCTGGTGTAGGGACAAGCTGCTGGGGGAACTGGGTGGTGTGAACACCGACCAGGTGATGTCCTCTCCTCCTCCAGGCCCTGCGGAGGCAGAGGGTGGAGGTGAACATTGAGCTGCGAAAGGCCAAGAAGGATGAGCAGATCCTGAAGCGCAGGAGTATTTCCATCGTCTCGATGGAGAAAAGCCTCTCTCCGGGAGACGACAAAAACGTGGTGAGCGCTGGGTGCTCTGCACCTGGGCAGGATCAGTGCTGCAGCATGTGCTGTGTACAGTGGGTCTCATCTGCTTCAGTTTTTGGGCCATCACTGCGTCCAGCGCAAGTGATCTGGGTTAAACAGCCGGTGCCCTTCCCAGTTCCCATGCCCAGCACTGGGGAGCGTTTTAGGGGCTGCCTAGCCCTTTCCTGGGTTGCTCCGCATGGAAACGTGCCTTGGAGCTTCCCTCAGCGGCAGGTCCAACTGGCTGGAGCCCTGGCTCCCTGTGCAGCGAGGGGTAATTACCGTGCTCATAGCCCCATTACCGTGTCAGTGACTCTTCCTGTGCTTGATTACAAGGATTAGTTGCCTCGAAGGCTTTTGTGGATTCTCTTCCTCTGCCTCATCTCGAAACTGTGTTGCATAAAGAGTAGACATTGCTTAGATATGGAGTGGTGACTGACTTGGGTCTAGACAGCTGATTGACTGCGGAGATTAAACTGGAGGGCGTCTTGGCTTGCTGTCTGACTCTGAATCATTCCCCGTGACACAGATTATTCAGCTGTCCTTGGAGGAAATAGTCCAAGCGGTGAATGGGAGCAACCTGGAGCTCCAGCTGCAGGCTACACAGGCCGCCAGGTATGCTGCCTGACCGGGAGGGACCTGGCTGGTGGGGCTGGCTGTGGTGGGTCCTGGGGGCAGAAGGCATTTCTTCCTGTTGGAAGAGCTCTGGAGACATGACAAACGGCACAGGGAAGGAGCCTGGTAACCCCCTGCTGCCCCGCAGGCTTCAGCCTGCAGCTGCAGCCCCTGTGGCGTGCCCTGCGTGCGTTGCTGGGCTCCATCCGCAGCCCTGCGGCAGGCAGGGACCTGCGTGATGCGGTTGGAGCCACCCAAGGCCTTGGCTGTGCCTCCTGGAGCTGCCATGCTGGGGCAGGGACCATGCCAGCTGCAGCCAGCTGGTGAGGTGGTTGGGAAGAAACCAAGTGCCCAGGCTTGGTCAGAAGGAGGGCTGGCTCTACAAGGGGGTGCAGCTGAGCAGGGCTGTCCCCATGTGTGTCAGGGCAGGAGGATCAGTGTTGTCATCAGCCCAGGTGGCAGCAGGGATCTGTCCCAAGGGTCCAGGAGAGGCTGCATCACTGCTGGGGCTTCCTTGGCTGCCTCAAGCTGCCATCAGTGCTGCCTGCCCGCATGCTGGGGACAGTGCTGCTCTGTGGCCGTGGGGACATCTGCTTGCAGCAATCGCAGCCTCTGCCCCCAGGGAGCAGATCAAAAACCTTGCTCTGAAGGTGTTAACTGGAGGCTGGCCAGAGCAGACCCTTCCTAAGGGGCGAGTCACAACCAGCTCCCCAGCGTGCCACGCAGCACGGAGCTGGCTTTCTGCCTGCTCAAACCCAGCCTGAGTTTGCTGCCCTGGCAGCACCCCAAGCTTGCACCATGGTGAGATACCTGGTGGCAGTGGCAATGCAGCTCGGAGCCATGGATTCCCACCTCCACGCTACCCTCTGCCAGCACAAGTGCTGTGGCTGCGGGGTGAGCCAGGCTGGGAAGCAGATCCAGCTGAAAGCATTCCTTTTTCTGGCTAGGTTGATGCCCTACACCCAGCTGCAGGGCTTGGTCCGCCTCTCATGGTGGGCTGTGCTGTGCCCTCTCTTGCAGGAGAATGCTGTCCAGGCAGAAGGACCCGCCTCTCAACCAGATCATTGAGCTGGGGATCATCCCCAGGCTGGTCGAGTTCCTAACCCGTGCTGACAGTGCTCCTCTGCAGTTCGAAGCAGCCTGGGCACTGACTAACATCGCATCCGGCACCTCTGACCACACCAGGGCGGTGGTGGAGGGAGGTGCCATCCCGGCCTTCATCTCCCTCCTCTCCTCCCCGCACATGCACATCAGTGAGCAGTCCGTGTGGGCGCTGGGCAACATCGCGGGTAAGCAGGCGTCCCCAGGCCCTGGGGCACATGGTCGCTGCCCCAGCCAGGAGCTAAAATTCTTGATGTTCCTCAAGATGGCATTGTGCCCAAGCTGCTGTTCAATCCCTTCAGTCCCTTCACGTGGCCTCAGCCTGTGCTGGTTCTGCAGGAGGATTTTGAACAAAGTCAAATGCAGGAGTGTGTCCTGCTGGGGTGGTCTAACCCACTGTGTCATTGGAAGGGGGAAAACAGCGGGGCACGTCTGGCTAGCTGGGCACGAACTGGCCATGATGGCACTCCAGTCTGCCTGGGAAGCCCTCCCCACCTGGAAGCACTTACTGCTGTGGGGCTGGTCACCGAGCCCCTGTCACCAGCCCTGGCAGCAGGTCTGGCTGCTAGTTGGTGTTGACTGTCGTGTGACTTGGGCAGATGCAATAAACAACCCTTTTTCATCTGTGCAGGTGATGGTCCTCTATACAGAGATGCTCTTATCAATTGCAATGTGATTCCTCCCTTGCTGGCTCTGGTGTCACCTGTAACTCCAGTAAATAACCTTCATTTTCTTGATTTAACAGCTCTCAATCACTTGGGTAATGGGTGAAGGGTGACTTGTCATCTGACTTACAAATAACCAGCTGTTTGCACAGCTGAACGAGACCTTCTTCCACACTCTTAATGATCCTGCCTCTGAACTATATATGAAAGCTGGGGATGCCAAGGAGTCTTCAGGTTGATGTAATGACTTAGTGTGAGCTTTTCCATCCAGCTCTGATGTCTTGAGCTAGGAATAAGATGCAAGTGGTGCACAGTAGCCTTGCATACACACGTGAAAGGGCTGAACTTGCCCTTCGAGCTTCCTCCTACTGCTTCTTGGGTAGCTCTAAGCTGTTGGATTTGTGCCCTCTCCTGCCCCACAGCTTTCTCAGGGCAAGAAGGACCTTCTCAGATAAGCATGAGGTGGACCAAGAAGCTCTGAGGAGCTTGAGCAGTGGTACCGATGCCTCCAGGTGTTCCACCCCTGGGTGTGGTGGGAGCTGTATGCTTTCTGTAGGCACAGCTGTGGCCTTTCAGGGCTGTGTTAAACTCCCTCTAGGCCTTCTGTGAGTCTGTATTGCAAAATCTTCTCAGGGGATGTCTCTGGCTGCTCTGTTCCTGACTCACCCTTGCCTCTTCTTGGGGACCCCTGTGGAACATGGCAAAATACCAGCCCCTACACACGCCTCGGTAGCTGTGATGCTCTGCATGTAGCTGCATTGCTCTCCTGGAGCAGCTGTGACTCCTTACTGGGATGACCTGAATGAGGCAACTTAAATCCTGGGTGCCCTACTCAAGAACAATGAGCTGCTAATATTTAATAATGCTAATATTAAAATAAAAAATCCTGATCTTGTCCAAAGAATGCTCTGTAATTTGTCCCAGGGACCCAGCAAATAAGCTGTTTGGCACCTTTGTTAGTCATAGTAGCTTGTCACACCACCAGACCTGAAGTTATTGGAACTTAATATTGGAGAGGTAGGAGGGGAAATCTGAGTCATCCATTTCATCTCCCTGCTTCAAACAAGCTTCAGCCCTTATTAAGAAGGCTGCTTCTGGTGGCTACTTGATAACATCTGAGCTGTAGGGGCCAGAAGCAGGGTGCTACCTCTTCAATGCTTGTTGCTCCAGGGAGGTTCTGCTGGCAAGGGGGGATCTTACACCTCTCCTGTGTTTCAGGTTGGGTTCCTGAGGAACATCACGTGGACTCTGTCGAACCTCTGCAGGAACAAGAACCCCTACCCTCCCCTGGATGCGGTGAAGAAGATGCTGCCAGTCCTCATCTGCCTCATGGAACATGAGGACAAGGACATCATTTCTGACTCCTGCTGGGCAGTTTCCTATCTGACTGATGGCTCTAATGATCGCATCCAAATCGTGGTGGATACAGGGATTCTCCCAAGGCTGGTGGAACTCATGGGCAGCCCAGAGCTGATCATTATGGTAGGAAACAACTGACAATCTCCAATCTCTGGTCCCTTAATGTAGAATATCTGAGGAGAGGGAGGGCATGTCTCCTTACTCTCTGTGGCTAGTGTGGTCTGCTGTCTCCCCAGACCGCGGTTTTACTTGGTTACTGGTCAAGCCAACTCTCTGTTCCAGCCTGCTGTGGCTGGCAGGCTGGTAAGAGACTCTAAAGCTGCTTAGAGCAAAATAGGAGGTCGGTAGGTCTGTAACTACCACAGTACATCCACGATGCTTCCTTCATTTGAAGGATCAAGTGCTTAGCAAGGGAGTTTGCTGGTCTTTCTGGCACGCATCCCTTGAGATAAGGGTTCTCCTCATCTCCATCTGCTCTAATCTCTCTAGACTCCAGCTCTCCGTGCCGTTGGGAATGTAGTCACGGGGACTGATGAGCAGACCCAGGCAGCTATTGATGCTGGTGTCTTGGCTGTCCTGCCCCTCCTCCTGCGACATGCAAAGCCAACTATACAGAAGGAAGCTGCGTGGACGCTCAGTAACATCGCAGCAGGGCCTTGCCGGCAGATCCAGCAGCTCATCACCTGTGGATTATTGCCACCTCTGGTGGAGCTGCTTGATAAGGTAAGGGATGGGTGCAGCAGCACCACCTGTGCAGCTGCTGTGGAGGTAATGTCAAGCTTCAGTCCATGATGCTTTGTTTGTGAGGCGCATGGCATGTGCTCAAGCCACGTGAGCAATCTGCTTCAAAGCTGCTGAGATTTGTGGAACTCAGCCTGAGCACTCTGACTGGGTATGCCTGCATGAAAGCTTGGCTCGGAGCTGCTTTGGCAGCTCTGCCAGGTGGCCACTGAGCTCTGAGTGCTAGGGACGAGTCCAAACTGAATACAAAGAATGGCTCTCCTCACCTGGCATCTCACCCTGCTCTAAGAAGGATGCCAAAGTTTGGTAGTACCTTCGCTGTGCCGCTCTTCCAGGGGGACTTCAAAGCTCAGAAGGAGGCTGTGTGGGCAGTGGCCAACTTCACGACAGGAGGCACTGTGGAGCAGGTGGTGGAGCTTGTCCAGTCTGGGGTCCTCAAGCCTCTGCTCAACCTGCTCTTGGCCAAAGACAGCAAAACTATCCTGGTCATCCTGGACACCATTTCAAATCTCTTCCTGGTAAGACCCAGTACTATTTCTTGCATCCCTTCCCCAAAAGAGCAGCAAGGTGTGAGCTGGATGCTCATGGGGTGTGGTGAGAACAGCTCCTCTTACAGCAGCTAGTGGTCTTGCAGGAGTGAGAGTTAGACCTGACTAACTTGTTCTTGGATCCTCTTGGGTTGTCCAGAGGGCCTGACAAGACTAAGTTCCCAAGTGTTCCTCCTCTCCTTTGGGAAAGGAAAAGATGCAGAGTGCTGATCCCCAAACTACACAGAGGTGACAGTCTTGGAGAAATAGTGGTCCTGGGGTCTTCACAGAAGCAGCAGGGTTCAGCTAGTTTGTCTGGTCGGCAGCTAAGCCACAATGCAGTAATGCTAGCAGGGTCTTCCATATGCACAGCCACATCCCAGGGATCTCTGCTAAACCCAAAGCAGGCAGGGACCATAAATGCAAGGGACTGCAGTTCCTTGACCCTTAGGTTCAAGGCCTTACAGCAGAGACTATCTTGGACCCATTACTGACTTGAGGTTTACTTGCCTCCTTTGTCACAGGCAGCTGAGAAGCTGGGAGAGACAGAGAGACTGTGTCTGCTGGTGGAAGAACTTGATGGTCTGGAGAAAATTGAAGCCTTGCAAACCCACGACAACAACATGGTCTACCGAGCTGCACTGAGTATCATAGAGAAATACTTTTCTGGTGAGGTATGTGAGCTCTTGCCGTTTCTCTTCTAAAAATGAGCTATTGCACGCTGAAATGAAGCACAGACTTTAAGGATGCTGAAATAGGTCCTTGGGAAGATCTCTACATGAGCAGGGTAGCTCCTGCAGCTCACTCCCTTTGCTTTTAATGATCTGTAAGAGCTCTGATTTGAGTTGTCAGCTGATTAGTTGTGCAACAGATATGGATGCCTTGGTAGCATCTTGCTGCTGGAATTTAAACTGGCATCAGCTGGGGTTACTGCAGTTGCTGGTATGAATACCAAATGTGGAGAAGTTTCCTCCTTCAGAGCTGAGCTAGCTTGTCACTATGAATGGAAGCCTCCTACCCAGCTGATGACTGTACTCAGGTTCCTTTTGGATTACTTGACCCTTCTCACATTAACAAACTTGTGGAAAAAGTACAGGACTTCAGCTAGCAGTTGCAGCAGTCCCATAACTGCCACAGATGCTGTACTTGGATCTAGCCTTAAAGTCTTGCAGATGGGGAAGCACCAGGGAAGAGGCTTCATGGTTTGGCAGACCTTGGGGCTGAGGCTCAGTCTAGATCTGAACCCTTGCAGCAGGGAGCAGGTGTCTATTAGTTCTTTGCCCAGAACCAGGGTTGCAGGGGCCTCTCTGAGAGGGTATGGAGGAAGCTGTCCTATGCACCAGCACCTGCCTGGGGGTCTGATGCCAAGGGAGCGCCTCTCCAGAGCAGCCCTGGTTGCTGTTACAAGCAGACTATTAAATTGGAGTAAACTCTGCCACTCCAGTTACTCCTGTCTTCTACTGCTGGTGTCTGAGCCTGTAGACTTGGCCACTTCTGCACAAGCACACCATCACTGTCCCTGTGGCTCTGTGCAGAACAGGAGGACTTGGTCTGGTGAAGCTGCTCTGCTGCTGTAACAAGTTCTTAACATGAGAACAAAACAGTAAGCTTCTGTAAAGCTTCAGGCAAGCTCTAGTGCAAGAACCTTAGGCTTATAAAGATGCAGAACCATTAAGTCATGGCTGTCAACTTCCTCCTAGGAGAATCCAGATCTGCAGCCTGGGACTGACCAAGATGGACTATTTAACTTCTCAGTGGAGAAGCAAGACTTTGACTTCTGAAGACAGAGCACTGCACAGCTCTGAGCTGGTGGGTGGAGGCTGTCTTGGCAGAGCCAGGATGTCCAGACCAAGAGGAGCAAAGATGTGGAGTCTTTTTACATTTGAAGCTTATCAATAAATTGCACTTCTGGGTTTGTATTCTATGCCTTTATTTTTTCCATAAGCCACTGTTGCAAATAATACATATTTTTCTATGTTTAAGGCCCTATGGAATTTTACTAGAGCTCCTGGGTGTGTTTTCCAGGTGAAAAGCACAGCCAGAAACTTCTTGATAACTGCTTGCCTGGAAACACCCTGCCCTTTGTCAATTTGACACCACCAAATCCAGATTGGTTTCAGTGCTTGTGCTAAAACTTCTAGGCTTGACTCAGAGTGGCTGAAACAGCTCTGAGAAGCTGTTAGAGGCTTTGTCCTTGTGCTACTCCATCCTTCTGCTATTCCACCTTGCCATGGATGTAGCAGAGTCCGGATGCAGGAGCTGCTGAGTAAATCTGGGTCACTTGGCAGCAATGATGTTTGCAATGGGAGCTACTTCACCTCCCACTGCAGCCTCACAGATGCTATCCGCTTGCCTGGAGTCCATTGATCTGGCTCTGCCTAAAGCTGTGCCTCAACAGCAGGGACCTGTATTTCAGGTTTCCACTGCATCTCACTGCTGAGAGGAGTCCTCCCTGTCTCCAAGCCCTCCAACTTCAGCCTACAGCCATGGGCTGAGGAGTGGATGTGGCTCTGGGGTCCCAGACTGGAGGGCTCTGCTGGCACCCTCCAGTCCCCAGGGACTGAAGCTATCTCAAGGGCTTTGCTCCATGCAAGACTTGAGGTGTCAGCTTCCCCATCTGTGCTCTGCTGGGTTTGATGCTTCAAAAGGACCCTGGGTGGTTCAGGGCTCTGCCTCCTCAGATGCAGCAGGTGTGACAGGTGAATTAATGTGAAGGGGAAAACCTGATTTTTGGAGGGCCCTTCTTCCTCTGCCCTGAACTTGTTCTTTACAGGATGCAAGCATTTCTTCTCCAGGCTGCCTAGAGAAAAGGGGTGAAGCCTGGTTGTGCTCTGTGTCCTGCAAGAGGCTGTGCAGCTTGTGTGCCAGAGCTGGACCTTGCTTATTTAATACTAAAATGCTGGTGTTGCTGAATTGCATGGTGGTTCTTGGTTTTAGTTCCTGGATTATGCTATGTACTGAAAACTGTGATAAAGCCTGAACATGCACCAGAGACAAAGCCTCTGCCAATCCCCACTTTGTGCCCAGGGGTTAACACAAAGGGCTCAGCTGCCTGCACCTTGTAGCATGCTGACATGGCTGATGCAGCATCTGGAAACGATCAGATTTCACCAGGTGAAAAGAAGCTGAGGCGGATGCTTCCTCGGTGTAAATGGAGACACAGACCGGAGCTGGGCTCCTGCGGCTGCCCTGGCTGTGGAGTTGCTCTTCCCGTGCTTGGCAGCGGGGCTGCTGTGTGCTGATGCCCCGCTGACTTGAAGCGAGCTAGAAAGAGAGGGCAGAGCCGTCTGACTGCTCCTGCTTACCTGTGTGTGGTGGAAATAAGGTTGCAGTGGACAGGCTGCTTGCTTCCACCACAGCATCCTTAAGCTGCAAGAAAATAGTGTTCCTGTAGCCTTGGATGTGACAGAGAGGAAAATGTACCCCTCTTCTTAGGCATCTGTCCTGCAGCCTTGTGCCGCAGGGAAGTGAAGCAGAGGAGGCAGCTGGGGCAGCTCTGCTGCTGCCATCCCGCGGGGACCGGTGCCTGTCCCTCCGTGCTGCTGCCTTGTCACCCAGAGCTGCCTCCTCCGGTCAGCCTGGGGCACGGGCACTGCCTGGGTGACAACTTTGACTCCCGCTCTGCTCCAGCGGGGCCTCTGGGCAGAACGGGGTGGGGGGGATGAGGGGTCTGCAGGG
>VXAL01017799.1:245085-311581 GCA_013399475.1 Chauna torquata | reverse complement strand
CCTTTAATCTTGACCCATAAGCTTTTCATCAGCTCCTTATCCATCCCCTGGCCGAGCTCCATACACTCCAGCCAGTCATTGACATAGAGCACAACAACCCCTCCTTGTCTACCTTGCCTGTCCTTCCGAAAGAGCCTGTATCCTTCCATTCCAGCAGTCCAGTCATAGGAGCCATCCCATCACATCTACGTAATGCCAGTGAGATCATAGCATTGCAAGCATGCATACATCTCTAACTCCTCTTGTTTTTTTCCCCATGCTATGTGCTTTAGCTTAGAGGCAATTAAGCTGGGCCCCTCATGAAGCTGACTTACTGGCCAGAGTGGCTGGTATTCCTTTGTGTTGCTCTTCAGCTGTTCTCCTGCTGACCCATGACCCTTCTCCAGGCTCTGGGCATCTGTTGCTGACACTGGCATCAAAGTGGTAGGAGTGGGATGGGTTGAGGTTCCCCTCCCCGGCAACTTTAGTTTAAAGCCCTCTTCACCAGCTTGGCAAGCCTATGACCGAAAATTCTTCTTCCCTCCTCTGACAGATGAACCCCATCAGCCCCCAGTAGGCCAACTTTCTCAAAGCAAGTCTCATGGTCTAAGTAGCTGAACCCCTGGCTGTGGCACAAGCCCTGTAACCGTTCGTTGATTTGCCAGATTTAACTGGCCCTTTCAAATCCTCTCCCTTGACCAGGAGTATTGATGAAAAAGCTGCCTGTGCTCCAGAGTCCCTTAGTGCTGCTCCCAGGGCTCTGTAATCCTTCTTGATTACTCAGGCTGCTTCTGGCTGTATTGCTGGTGCCCAGGTAGGATGAGTGCCCTTGACTTGTGCAGATGGTCATGGAACGGTGCCTGGATACTGGGTTAAAGTGTACTTCGAGGCTCCCAGTTGGCTAATGGAATGGCCCTCCTTCGAAGGGGCGTCCTCCCGGTGTGCAAACTGCCACACAGGATGACCTCTCCTAATGACCTGTGAAAATTCAGAGATTCTGTTGTATGTTTCTGACTAGCCATCTTCTACCTTGTTTGATTCTTTTCTGAATACTGTTATAAGTACTCATGCATTCAGGGACTTTCCGTACTGATTCATTATGGATAGGAACATGGGGCATGTCTAACTGAGATAGCTAAAATCATGCCACTTGAGAATTATGGTGTGGTTATGCAGTAGAGGTGTTCATGGCTTGTCTCATGTCATGGCAGTACATTTGGCCACTATAATCATCTTTGTTACTATGTATAATATATATATAATTAATAAGTAACATATACACTAGAGAATGTTAAATGTAAATGTTGCTGCATTCACTTTAAGGTATGCTCCACTGTGCATTCAAGCTTTTTCTTTTTGATAGCTATGACTTGTGACAGAAATGGAGGGGCTGTTAGCACTGAAATAGTGTTGTGTTGCTTCCAGTTCTGTCCTTGCTTTAGTTTTCTCAAATTCATGAATAAACACTCTGTATAGGATCTTACTTCTGTGCTGTAAGGAGCATTAAATACTGCGGAACTTCTTCAAGTGGTAATTTAATGGGACTTTGATCTTAGACTGTGCAGTTATCTGTAGTTTGTCCTTTTCATAGCTGTTGCTTAATATGCAATTTCACATAGGTTTTCACTAGTGGCTTAAGTATTCTTAAGTCATTTCAGTATTCTTAACTGTACTTGGGGAAAGCAGTGTTAAAACATTACCAAAGGAGATTCTGGTTATTTTTTATGTATTTCAGTCTTTCACAGAAATACAGGACTGGAGAGAAGTTCTTGGGCTATAGCAGGTTTCAGAGCGTATCTTTTTTTTTTTTTTTCCGAGATTGCCGTTTCCATTTCAAAGCAGTTGAGTACTTTGAAGGAGAAGAAAGTTCAAGTACAGCTGAAGTTCAAATTGATAGATACCTGTTTACCACTAACAGTGTTTTAACTGATGTGCTTTTCTCAGAGATAAGTGTATTGTTTTGTTTTTTTGGGGAGGAATGGGGTGGGATGTTAAGTGGTCTTTTTTCAGCTTCTGGGCTGCAGTGTCATTGCCAGCTATTTTATTACTTTAGGAGGTTTCAGTGAACACCTACAGCTTTCTTTATTCCAGAAAGAGTGGTACCTTGCAATTGAACAGAGACCCTTTTACAACTGAGGAATTTTGAAGTGAAAATGAGCTTGATAATAAACAGACTGTATGATGTCTGTCTTACAAGATATGTATTGCACAAAAGAGATTTTAACAGCTTTTCCATTCCTCTACATGAACACGATGTAATCTGTTCTCCTAACTTGGATGAGAGGGGTTGCATCTGAGGATTTTGAGATTACTGGTTGATGTTCTTGCTAGATGCCTGTCAGTCATGGTCACGGAGATCAAGGGAGATCTCTGACAGACAGATGAAAGCAAATGTTGCTCATGTTCAGAAAAGGCCAAAAGGACAATCCAGGGAAGTACAGAACAGTCAGCCTTGGTTTGTTTCTGGATAGAAATCATGGAGCAAATCCTCTTGAAACATATTTCTGGGCACATGGAGGAGAAGGTTGTTGGGAACAGCCAGCATGGATCAACTAAGGGTAAATCATGCCTCACAAATTTGCTTGCCGTGTATGATAAAATGACTGTTTTTGCAAATAAGTGGAGAACAGCGGATGTCATTATTTTAATTATAGGAAGGATATTAACACCATCTCCTGCGATAATCTTGTATCCAAGTTTGGACATAATGGTCTGATAGATAGACATTCAGATAAGTAGAAAACTGGGTGGATGGTTGGGCTCAGAAGGTAGTGATTAATGGGTCATGTTCTACCTGGAGGCTGGTAATGACTGGGAGTGCATGGAGGTCTGTCCTGTGCTGGAGGTCTGTCCTGGAACCTTTCCTGCTTAACGTCTTTATGAATGACCTGGAGGACGCAATGGAAGGTGTGCTTATACAGTTTGCATGTAGCACCAGGTGGGGGAGAGTAGTTAATGTGCATGAGGGCAGAGTTGCAGTTCAGAGAGGTCTACACAAGTGGGAGAAATGGGCCAGCAGAAGCCTCAAAAAACTCAGCGAGGACAAATGCAGAGCCCTGCACCTGGGAAGGATGGAGCCTTTGCAGTGATACAGGCTGGGGAGCAGCTCTGTGGAAAGGCCCTGGGCATCCTGGTGGGCATGAGACAGCAGTGTACAAATTTCTCTTAATCTAATGCAATTGTTGCTGTTAACTACAGGAGGTTAGTCTTTAAGAAATAAAAAAGCTTGCTCAGACAGAAGAGAGAATAATTTTCTGCTACTTGTCATCTTTGCAAATGAAAATAACCCTGGAGGGAGGGTTTTTGTTCTTTTGTTAACATTTGAGTATGTAATTTATATGATGCATTTCTTCAAATCAAACTATTGCTTCTGTGAGGGGAAAAAAAAAAAATCAACCACAGAATTCCACACCAAAGTAACGTAGCGTTACCACTTTCATTAAAGAACCTTTAAGCCTTTTGCTTTTACTAATACATTTCCAGCATAAAGGTAGACTGATTTATACTTGTTTGTACTGTTTGTAGAGTAAAATTTAAGCTGTGAAGTACCTCTGGAAGAGGAATCAAATATTTCAGTGCTAGTTATTTTATAGATCCTGTTAGCGTAAGATGTTCACTTCCATTGCATTTGAGGTGAGTGTTATAGCCTTGCTGTTTATTGCACTTTTTAGAAATAGTATGTTGCCATGACTTTGCGTGTTTATGTCTGAGTACTTGAGGTAACAGGACCGCTCTAAGAATTGCAGTTAGGAGTGCTGCTGTATGGAGAAGGTTGTCCTGGGTGCTATTGAAAGGCATTTAAAGAACAAAGCTGTCATCAGGCATAGTCAACATGGGTTCATTAAAGGAAAGTCCTGTCTTAATAATTTGATATCCTTCTACAGAAAGATCACCTGCTTAGTAGTAGAGGGTTTTGTCTGCTTACAACAAATCTTTTGTTGAACAGGAAGTTTTCATTTAAATCTTAATTATCTGGAATCTTTAAAATATAAGGAAAATGTACTCTAAAAAGTTTGTAAGTGAAAGATGAGAAGAAGCTACAGGGTATTTCTTGACGGGATAAATTTGATGAAAAACATATGGTTAAGGTTGTAGCAACTACTGTATGTTTAAGGTCCTCCAAATGCATTGTTGTAGTTCAAAATGTAACTGATTTAAAGTGAGGTCCCTTCATAATGCCTGGAGTAGTTGAAATGGTGTTACAAGTGAATGAGAAATGACCAACGAGAACAGGAGACTGGAGCCGTATGTTACAATGTATTTAGAAAGTTACTTTTGTGTGTGAACTACTACTTTTTTTTTTTTTTTTTTAACACATTGAATATTGTGATTCACTGTTTTGTTGTCTTAGGCTGATGGAAGACAGTTGTAGGTGAAAGATTCAGTGATATAAATGATGTTTGTTAGTGGAACGCTTTTTGCTAAGTTTGAGTGCATTCCTGTTCTTGTACCTGTCTCTGCCATAAAAGAGAATGCAAAAAAACTGCTTGACATGATGTTATAAAAATGTAGAGAAAAAGCAGACCATATAGAACTGTTTTCCCATTATATAGTGTTTAGAAGATAAAAGGATTGTGGTTGAATGTTACATGACTGCATTTTGCAAAGGAACTTTTCAAAAACCTGGATTATAAACTTGTGTGTGCTTTAGTTTAATATTTAACATGGTGAAAACAAAACAAAAAAAACAGTATAAGAACAGAGCCTGATAAAACCAACTTTTAAACACTATTTTGGAAATCTTTTGGACTTTCACATGAACACATTTGGGACTATTTTAAGTACTTCATGATATTGATGAGGTAAAGAGCTTTGAGAGTTTAGATAGTGCTGCGTCCTTAGTTTGGCACTATATATTAAGCATTGGATGCTTTAGGAGGTTAATTGGCTTTTAATATTCTTTAAGCCTTGAGGCTTAAAGGGTCTGATGTATATTTGGCCATTTTAAAGAAGAAAATATAACCAGGACGTGAGAGTATGGCTCTGTTCCATGACTTCATATATCTATATTTGAACTTTCTGAGTAAGCTGTATTTACAGGTTCATAGCTATGCGGCTGCTGGAGCACTAGTGTGTTACAAGCACTCTTTGCAGACATTGAAAACCAGTTAAATTTATTGCTATGCATAAAAGATACACTTTTATTTGAAAACAGATGCAAATCTATTACATTTCGGTGATATGGGTAAACAAGGCAGGCTTCTGATTTGGAAAGTACGAGTCTCTGGGTAGTTTATGAAGTAACACTTACAGCTTTCTCCTCCTCAACCGAAATGGGGACACAGCTATACTCTGTCTTTTTTTGGATTTTAGAGCAAGAACTTGCATGCACTTGGGCATCTGGAAGCTGTTTTAGGAAAATAAGCAACACTGTAAAAGGGATTTAATTCTCTTTAGACTGAATTGCTGTTATCTTTAGTTTGAAGACAGAACTTTTCTTCCTCCCCCTTCTCCCAGAGTTGGTAGAATTGCATAAGTTCAGGAATCCTCTCCAACCAAAAAGATTTAAAAAGAAAAAAAAAAAATTAGCAAAAGTAGGTATCGGGTATTCTCCATGTTTCTTGTGCTGTTCTGCCATGTGCTTACTTCTGGGACATGAAGTTCCTGTTGATCTCTTAGTGCCGGCTGCTGCCTGTTTTCCTAGACCAGGTATATAATTTCAATGATCAAGAAGATAGAGGCACCATTTGGGGCTAGAAGTTTCAGGTTCATGTTTTGTTACTATATCAAAGGCTTTCAAGAAGTGGCTTTTTGAGGGACAGGAGGAGTTTGGGCAAAACTGTGGCTGTCCTGACAAAACTGCCATTTACACAAAACGTGTTAAAACCTTTCTGAAAGTATTTCACCTGTTTTAGCAGGATGAAACCAATGATTTCTCTTTACCAATGATGGCTTCATTATAAATACAGTAGTGCTAAGTTTTGAATACATTAGTTAAAGTTCCTCTCTCAATTATACTCATGCTTCAGATTAGCAGGTTAACCTCTAGTTTGTCCTTACTGATCAAGATGTTTTCTGTTTGTGGTTCAGAAAATAGGCTACTGAATAAAAACTTTAACAAGCTTTTTTGGGTTATGGAGTGGAAATGAGTAAAATCCACCTCTGCATGTATGAATGTGAGGAAAGTAAATTGTGGAATAGAATTAGAATATTAACAGTTTGTAATTCAGTGTACCTGCAGGTGGAAAATGCTCACACTGAATTTGTGTGAGCAGAGAGCTGTTGACAATTCTTTAAGAGCTTGTGGTTCATGTAGTGGTGAGATAATGGAGGACTATGGGAAACTGAAGCGGTGTGAGATATTGTAGTTTGTTTTATATTGCTTCAAAGAGTAGGCTAGGTGTAATTTCTTTTCCTTTGAGAAATATCTGTGATTTTTCCAAACAGACTGTGGTTAGTAATAGGCTACTTTACCTGAACTTTCTAAACCGAAATTCATTTGGGAATGTGCAGTTGGGATTCTTACTGCCTCTTCCACTGGACATGTGTCTCCATTCTGTTATGGGATTTCTATTTTCTTTCTTATGGGGGCTAACTGAATCAATTGCCCCATCACTAAAAGTGCAGAAGAGACTAAAACAGTTTGGATTTGTGCCAAATATAAAAGCATTGCTGAGAGGGGACATGATTTTCCATGGACCTTAGCTGAGGTCCGTGGAAATGATGTGGGACAGTATCAGGACAGAGCTCGCATTGGTTTGGTTTGCTTGCATACAGAAGTACAGTTATGAGAGGTTAAAAAGGCGTCAGCATTGTTTTTGTTCTTGATTTTTTGAGTGTGTATCTAGTAGACAAGGATATTTTCAACAAGCTGCTGAAGAAGAGCAAATTCATTGTTTCCCTTCTAAAAAGGATTTTTCATTCCAGCAACGCTGCTGTTTTACTTTCCAGTGGGAAAGGTGTTGGGCTAAGTTTAAAATAAACTTTTCACTAAGTAACCGCTGCTGTTTTAATTGCTTCAATATCAAAGTCCTAGTAAGAAGTGGAGAGAGTACACAGTTGAGAGCTTTCATTAAGAAATGGGAAAAACAAACAAACAAAAAAACAAAACAAAACAAAACAAAAAAGAAACAAACCAGATATTTTGCCTACATCTATACAAAATATATATATGATGAATATTAGAGTATTAAAAGGATATAGTTCAGTAATATAAAGAGGACCTCTTGCTAGCTAGTTTCAAGATGGGTTACATGAGCTTTACAAAATCAGTGTTTTGCATATTAGATAACACTATATTAACAGTTATTTTTATCATTTCAAGCCAGATGAACTGAGCAGAAAAGGTTAATATCTTGAGTGCTGGAAACAGGTGGTTGATAACTTTGAATATTTGTCTAATTAAATGCATGTTGGCTGTTGTCCTAGCAGGCCTGACTTTCAGTAGGGAGGGAACACACAAAAACATGTAGAAACTTGCTGTAGCAGGATTAATGCAGAAGTCAACATGATCTAAACTTGTCCTCACTGACAAGTGTGCTTTTTGTTTGTTTTTGGTTCAAAAGACCATCTTCTTATACCTACTGTTTGTCCTAAAACAGAAAATGCTTGCTTGTCTGGGTGTGCTTAAGTGGGAAAAGCGTTCTCTTTCATACTTCTGAAAGTGTGTCACATGGTTATGTTAGAAGCTAACTCATGAAGGGCAAGAATAATGCTGGTTTTTTTTGTATTGTCTTTGTTCAACAAAACTCTTGCTTTTTACAAGAGCAAGCTGGGATATTGCCAACGAAATGCAGAAGTTCACTTTTGTCATTGAATATCTCAGCTGCTACCCTTGATCTTTGGTGCACACCCATACGTAAGGTACATGAACATCCTCTAATGGTGGTAGAGGTTATGATGGTCAACTATTTCTTTCAGATTTAACTTCCCATCCAACATTTCCTCTTACTTGTAACCTTTCATTAACTTTCCTAAAGAAACAACATACACACAGTCCAACAGTAAGAAATAATTGACCATGGAACTGTTTCACTCCAAATATGTGTTTGAATATGAAACTTTCTTAAGAGATAATGTCTCATAAGTACTTTCAGCAGGATAAATAATAAACTTATTTCATATGTTGTTTTTACAGCTCGCAACACAATGGAAACTGACCCTTGTTAGTGCTACGAGCTACCAATGTAGTACAAATACTGAACAACAAACTGTATACACGTTTGCTCAAAATAGAAAATCACATTGTTTTTCTTGTGTGTATTGTAGTTTATTAGGATGATGTCAAAGGAATTATAGTAGTGAAGATGCAAAGGCTTTTTTTTTTTTTTTTCAAAGTAACAATGTTCAATAAAATAGTCTGAAATATAGCAAAATTAATTGTAGAAACTATTCGTGAATATCTCTTCTCATAATGGGTAGCATGGACTTTCTCATAAAAACTCAATGGGCCTCCAGTTTTTGTTTTGCATTTGCCTGTGTCTTTTCATGAAAACAATAGTGTTAGAATAGCCCCTTTCTGTAACAGACTTCTAGTTTATATGCATTCAGGAGGCCTCAAATGAGAAATATTTGTCTGTGGAGCTATTGACTTTGACATGTGTAACTCAAGAAACAAACAAACAAAAAGTAACTCAAAAATTGGGAGTCAGAAATGTTATTTAGAATCAGAAAAGATGCAGCCATGTTTGTATCCTAACTACAATTAAAACTTTTCTTTTAGGTCATTCAAGAAAACAAATACTATGTTTAAGCTGAAACCTGAATCCATGTATCTATGTGTAACTTTTTTATACAAGGAAGGCAGCAGAAAAATGGAATTTTTTACTTTAGGTTGTTATTCATTTCAGATGGTGCTACTTTGAGCTGTAATATCTGAGCTTTAAATTATTCTTACTGAGATTTCCTCTTTTCGTATTTTATTTTTTGCTATTAGTAGAATGTCTCTCACATAGCTGGTATTGGACACATTTGCTAACTTAGTTATGTGAACTGTGTTGGACTTAACCAGCAAAGACATTTGATACAGGAAGCTCTTTCAAGACAAAGACCATAAAATTAAAGGATTAGTGAAATGCAAATGATAATTGCTGAACTCTTACATGGGAAATAGAAGCTACTCTTATTTTATTTCCTTACAAGTGACAGTCATATGGCCTCTTGCATGTAATTGCATTTGTGGCCTGTGAATTTGACTGTACATGTATACATGCATCTAATATACCTATACTGAAACATTATAGAAAACAGGTTAGATGTGCTTTCTCACAGGCATTATTTTGACTTTCCTTTTATGTTTCAGGAGAATTGCTTCAGATTTAGTCCTAAACTAATATAAATCCAATATATGGCAAACTTGGGGCTTAAGAATGCTGTAACTTGGAGGATTCACCGTTTATTGACATGCTGAAATTTATCTTTTTAAATATGGATAAAAGCAGTCTCAGTTTGGGCAGTATGGGACTGGGGTGCTTGTTGCTCATGCACGAATACAGGCAGCTGTTCAAGAAAAGCCCAATTTCCCTTTCAGGTGGCTGTGTGAAGTGTTTGGTCTTGTTACGGTGTTCTGATAATTCACAAACATCAGTTGCAAAGGATCTTGAATGTGGGGCTGAGGGGAAAAACCAGCATAGTTTTGGAATGTTATTGCCGTGGGAATGGGAAAAGATTCCTAGCATTTGCTATGCAAATTCTGCAGAGTCATAAAGATAACAGCTCGTCAACATAATGTAGATACTGATCTGTAAGGATCCAGAGGACAAGGATGCAGTTAGAGGTGCTGGGCTTTGTTAGACATTAAGAAAGAAAACTGCAAATTTGTCAGTCTTGTCTAATGTTGTTAACATCTCATTTTCTTTATAATGTAGAAATTGAAATGGCAGCTCAATTCTTAATGGCTTTATTCCTTTGCTCCATTAACTGATGTACTCATGAGGAAAGGAATTATTTGCTTCATACTTGATATATATTGGGTTTTAGTGTTTATGGCATAATATGAATTAAATAGTGTTAAAATATCTCTTGAGCAACATGTTTTTTAAGTCAACAGTTTATAGTTTTACAGCAATCAGTGCATGTTCTTCAGCTTGTGGTTTCCATTTCTGTTTCACAAAAGATACCAGTTAAGTATGTTTGTTGCAAAATTTTTAAGTTAAGCTGTTGTGAAATGTTACTCAACATTTTACAATTATTGGAGGAAGGACATTTAATTAGAATAAGCCAGGTATTGCGTACTCTGCTGTTGTCATCCTTTACTGATGCTGTGGTTAAGATGCAGTGTGCCTTGACTGTGAATTTCTTGTGACTATTGCTCAGAAACCATGTGCTAAGATGACATGGTCATATTCTAAGAAAATTGTCAGTGAATATGTTTTTATTGAGTGGATAGGCTGTAACTGACTTCCTCTAATATCCTAAATTGTATTGCTTGCATAATGAGGTTTCCAGCTGGAGTCCATTGCTTGGTGCAGTATGTCCGTCCTAGTGAAGAGAGCAAAACAGGTCAAGTTGCCCCATTTCTCTTTTCTTTCCCCTGCTCTGTACTGCGAATGTCCTGATAGTGCAGCTGTTATCAGCTTCACCATCTGCCAAAGATACTGCATTGTTTTGTGACTTCAGGAGCAAATGGCAGGTGGCAGGATAGAGTGCAGCTTTATTTTATCTTCTCAGAATATATTTCGAGTAGCTGTAGTTGTGGATGACATAGCATACTCCTTTCCTGCCCATATCCTCCCCAGCAGGGACAAGCTGTTGAAATAACACAGCTTTTGTGATCTTTTGTTAACCTTTGCTGACTGTCATGGGGATTTGGGGTATCTGGCCCAGATGTTTGATGGAGAATTATGAAATCATGACGGCAGTGTGTGTGTGGGTTTTGTTTACTTCTTCAGTACTGATTTGTAATGCTTTTCTCTGTATTTTTCCTTGGTTTCTAATTTTGATATGTTTACAACAGGGAGAGACAAACTTTTTCAATATGACAATGTTTCCTGCTTTGCCTAACTTGAATGATAACGAGAACCTTCTAGTATGCTTTAATAAGGTTACCTTTTTCTCAGTATTGAGGTCTGAATGTGCACAATAGGATGCTTTGTTACTGACCCACAGTAACTTTGGTGGTAGTGGTGGCTGTTTTTGTTTTTAAGGATTCTTATCTCTTGCAGTCATGTGGACACACTGA
This sequence comes from Chauna torquata, assembly GCA_013399475.1. NCBI lineage: Eukaryota > Metazoa > Chordata > Aves > Anseriformes > Anhimidae > Chauna > Chauna torquata. Next base: position 300,483 of record VXAL01017799.1, on the reverse strand, counting down.
AACATTGACCCAACTAGTATTATAAGTGAAGAGTATGATCCATCTTTATTCAGCTACACTGGGATTCAGTTTCCATTTTTCTGCGAGAATAGGCAGTGTAACTTTTTTTTTTACTTTTAAAGACTGTGTTCATTCATTTGACACTGTTGGAATACATATGCTGCGTGCCCTTACATTGAGTGCTTTTAATAGTACTCCTTTTAGGACAGACAATATGTTCTGCATGTCATCATGCTTACCATAATGCTACCAGAACGTTTACATTTTTCATTTTGCATTTTCTGTGACAGTTGTGTACTCAACGTGGTAATAGTTAAACTGAATTTTCTTACCATCTCCAGTGTTTGGTAGTCACTGTTATTTCTACCCAAGAACGGAAGATGTGAAGGAGAGTGAAGAGCAGTTGCATGCCCATTCATTTCTTGCCTGCGAGCAGGGGATCTGTTCTTCTCAGGATATATCCAAGATTCCCCATCTTGACTCTGCTAACTCTTTGCCTACATGTATAAGACAGTCTGTGTATGAGCAATATATTCCCCAAAACTTCAGGTGCTATATAGACAAGTAGTTTTATTTTTTCTTAGGCCACTGTCCAATGATATCCTACTTTGGACAGGCCAGGTTTATTTTACTAGCATGGCTCTGTTTTTTTTTTTTTTTTTAAAACACAAACAAAAATACCTGCAGGGGGAGGGGAGGGGGGAACTGAGAAGTGAATGGAATTAGGTGTAGTTTTGTGATTAATACTGCCTATGACTGGTTTTTGAAACTCCTTTGAAATTAAAATGTCCGGTACTCTGCTTGCCCTGTTTGATACCAATGAGCAGGCAGATGGTTTTGCAGTAGATTTGTATGTTTGTCCTATCATTCATCTTATGTGCTTGAAACTGCAGAGCTTGGAACAAGCTTAGGGTCTTTAGCTCTTGAAACTCTTAACTTATCCATGGATTGGAGCCTGTAAGTATAAGGCTTGTGATTTGATCTATTGATCACAACTGATCAAATCACTAATGATCTATAAGCATGAGATTTATGTTTATTGAAGGAAAAATACATATTGATACATGAATGCTTATGAAATAGGGGCATGACAAGTCAATATTACAAGCCGATCTTTTAGATTTATAATGCATTTCTCTCAGTGCTTGCTTTGAAGAGATAAGAGGGATTGTTTTGAATTGAATGAACCTGAGACTGGAGTTGAGGATATTTGCAGAACCTCTCATTAGGTAAGTAACTCCACTCTGTAGCTATTAATGGTGCAGTACTGTAGCAAAGGTGCATCAAAACTTAATGAAAGACCTTGTGGCAAAAGTGATTATATTTGGAAAAAAATGACCTCACTCACAGAGCTTCATACCTGTATACTCTCAAGCAATAATACAGGTCCAAGTGTTGTGTCCAGCATTCGAGTACCATAGTGTAATGTGTTGCAGTGGTGGCATTCATGGGACAATGAGGAACATCTCCTTCGTTCTTAGGTTGGCTTTTGCTGTGCCTATTGTATTCTATAGAGTACCTAACAGATCAGGATCTTTTGTTTTTTTCTTTCCTGGGCCATGTCTGCAAGTGTTAGGGTTTATTCAGTCTACCTTAGTTTACTTATCTGAGAAGTCTTAAAGGTTCAGTGATTCTCTTTGTCTTCCTGGCCTCATCTTTTAGTGGCTTGTGTTTTTGTTTTAGTGTGGATATAGACTGTGCCTTATTCTAGGCATCCACTTGTTTTCCTGCCATAGTGTCCTGAGAAGAAGCATATAGGTATGTGTGATATGGATCACCTGCTAGTTTGTGTGCTGTCAACATATGCATTTTATGTCCGTCCTGCTGTCCTGTCTGAAGCTTTGATGCCTGTACAACCCAATTTATTCAGTAATTATACTGTCTTAATACTTTTATTAAAAATTTCAACAACAGACTGCAATAAAAAGATACTTGTCTACGAATGGATGTGTTTTTAATATTACTTTGAGTTTCACAGTATCACATTGGAAACTTGTGTGTTTAATTCTTTTAAATGAGTGTTTTGTGAATTAAATAGACATTTTGTATAAGACTACAATTATCTAGTCAGGACCCTTGTTATTTGTGTATCTCCTTTTTTTTTTTTTTTTTTTTTTTTGAAATTTACTGTGATTAATGCACCAAGTTCCTAGAATTGAGGTGAAGTAAGAGAGAGTTATCACAGTATCATAGAATGGTTTGGGTTGGAAGGGACCTTAAAGATCATCTAGTTCCAAACCCCTTACCATGAGCAGGGACACCTTCCACTAGACCAGGTAGCTCAAAGCCCCGTCCAATGCAGGTAGATGGCATCAGTTGCTCTTCCCTTATCCACCCATGCTGTAACCTCATTGTAGAAGGCCACCAAATTTGTCGGGCATGATTTGCCCTTAGCGAAGCTGTGTTGGCTGTCACCAATCGCCTCTTTGTCTTCCATGTGCCTGAGCATAGTTTTGAGGAGGATCTGCTCCATGATCTTGCCAGGCACAGAGGTGAGACCAACTGGCCTGTAGTTCCCTGGGTCTTCCTTTTTTCCCTTTTTAAAAATGGTATGTTTCCCATCCTCTAGTCAGTGGGAACTTCACCGGACTGCTACGACTTCTCAAATCTGATGGATAGAGGCTTAGCAACTTCATCCGTCAGTTCCCTCAGGACCCACGGATGCATCTCATCGGGTTCCATGGACTTCTGCACCTTTAGGTTCCTTAGATGGTCTCGAACCTGATCTTCTCGTACAGTGGGTGGTTTTTCATTCTCCTGGTCCCTGCCTTTGCCTGCTGGGACTTGGGCTGTGTGGCTAGAGCACCTGTCGGTGAAGACTGAGGCAGAAAAGTCTTTGAGTACCTCAGCCTTCTCCATATCCCAGGTAACCAAGTCTCCTTCCGGAGAGGGCCCACAATTTCCCTACTCTTCCTTTTTATCACTGACGTATGTGTAGAAGCCTGTCTTGTTGCCATTGATATCCCTGGCCAAATTGAATTCTGTCCGGGGTTTAGCTTTCCTAACCTGAACCCTGGATGCTGGGACAATTTCTCTGTATTCCTCCCAGGCTACCTGTCGTTGCTTCCACCCTCCGTAGGCCTCCTTCTTCTGCTGGAGTTTGTCCAGGAGCTCCTTGTTGATCCATGCAGGCCTCCTGGTGTTTTTGCCTGACTTCTTCTTTGCTTTTGTTAGGATGCATCGCTCTTGAGCTTGGAAGAGGTGATCCCTGAATATTGACTAGCTTTCTCGAGCCCCTCTTCCCTCCAGGGCTTTGTCCCATGATACTCTACCAAGCAGATCCCTGAAGAGGCCAAAGCCTGCTCTCCTGAAGTCCAGGGTAGTGAGCTTGCTGTGTGCTCTCCTCACTGCCCTCAGGATCTTGAACTCCACCATTTTGTGGTCACTGCGTCCCAGGCTGCCCTTGAGTTTCACTTTTCCCACCAGCCCCTCCTTGTTGGGGAGAATGAGGTCGAGCACAGCACCTCTCCTGATGGGCCCCTGTATGACTTGGAGAAGGAAGTTGTCAACGCATTTCGGGAACCTTCTGGATTGCCTGTGCCCTGCTGTGGTTCCCTCAAACTGATACTGGGGTGGTTGAAGTCCTCCATGAGGACCAGGGCTTGTGAATGTGTGGCTGCTCCTATCTATCTATAGAGGGTCTCATCTGCTTTGTCTTTCCGTTCAGGTGGCCTGTAGCAGACTCCCACTATAATGTATTTTGTTTCAGTTCAGTTGTTACTGACTGAAAGTATATATCTTGCAAATCAGACTCATCAGATCAGAGCTCTGTACATCACTTGTAACTTTTGAAGCGTCAGTAAATGGGTGGAAGCTTGTGTTCCATCTTCCCCGTCATCCTGCTTATCTTTAATGACAGACTACTGCTACTGCCAGGAGATGAATTTCATAATAACAGTCTGGTATTTTTTCATTCTTTTCAAAAATGTCAACAAGCAAAACTTGTTATTTTTGGTTTGGAATAATGAATAATGCCTTCAAGCAAGTCCCGTCGGGTTTGACTCTTAGGCATGTGTTATTAAACTTCACTTTCCATTTTCTTCATGTAAGAATTAAAAACCCAAGGAAAATAAGTAAATTTTAGCTTTACTTTTATTGTAATTATGGAGTTCAGTTGCCTGTTTTTACTTGAAATATTGTGTCTGCTGAAGACTGTTATAGCTTCAACATTTAAGGTACCTCTGAGAGTTGCATGATACAGCATGCTAATCTGAGGTCACTGGGTAGTATTTCCTCTCCTACTTAGGCATAGTTTTAAGCTTCTATCTGTTTTACTCAGCTCTTGTTGAAATCACATCAGTGGGGTTATTTTCCAGGATGTCTCTGCAGGCGGGTAAGAAAGGTATTATTAATTGGGGTTGGTGAACTTGAGCGCAGTGTCAGTGAAGAAGAGCATACTTGTGTTTGTACATCACAAGAACTGTTCAAGAATCGTAGGATACTGCTTTTGAAAGTAAGCAGCGATTTTCAATTAAAACAGCTCTCCGTGTCAGCAGATGAACAACTCCAATTCTGCTTCTGGACCTGTTATTGAGATGTTTTGCAAGGATGTGCTCTCTTTCATCCTAATATAACCTGTGCTTGTGGTTCAAGGGAGAGCTGAGAACTTGTGAATTTCGAAGACAACCACATGTAGGTGATAAGCACTATTAAATATCAGAACATCATTTTAAAAATATTGTTTCCTAGCATTCCCAAAGTTTTACAAGATGAATACCTAGACATTAGGAAGACTTGGATATTAGCCAATTTCTGGATAGTCCACACTACCTGTTTCCATGTTCAGTAACAATCAACAGTTGTTACTGCATGTGCAGAAAATACCAGTTCTTCTTGTAGATGGCTGAGTAGCCTTGTTTATACATTGCTTTACTCTGCACATACACAGACTGGTTGTGGTGCATTTGAGATATCAGTAGTTCTCTAAAGAGACGTACGACGTTTAGCAGTTGGGAAAAAATACAACCCTTCTTCTGGACCTGTTGTATGGCGGTCAGAACAACTAATGGTACATCAAGTGCTGCAGCTTGGTATATTACTCTAAAACAGTAAGTGTGTATATACATGCATATGTATTATCAATGTATATATATTAGGAACCTTGGTATACATGTGCTAGCTTCCTGCCACCAGAGGATGTTCTGAGGTGTCTATCTGAGAACAAAATGTGACTTTATCAAAAGTGTTATCATTGGCAAGAATTAAGGAATTGAATTCTTACACAAAGCTGTTGTATCCTGNCGAGTTAAATGAATGTACTCTGGCTGTAGCCAGTATGAAATGTAATGTATTATCTTGAATGTGATCTTCCCCTTCAGTAGCGAGTCATTAGTGAATAGAGAATTAAAGTAACTTCCCATTGTACCTTCTGGACTTAGCCATTTGCTGTACAAAACTATGTGTTAGGGTGATAGGAATCACTGCAGTAAAAAGCATAGGCAGCTATGTCAGTGGTTATGATTATCATTTTGTTATGGCAATTTCCAGGGGAAGTCATGCATGAGTCATAAATTACAGGTTAGTTTAATTCTCAAAATATTTTCCCAGAAACATATGTACAGTTTCTCCTGTTAGGGTTTACCACACTGGGAGACATTGTAAAATTTATATCCTTGCTTGGCTCTCAAAATTGAAAATATGTTCAAAATCGGGAGGGGAGGGAATAGTGGTAAGGTGTACACAAAGTCTGCTGGAAAGTACTACAACTGTGACCTACTGTTGAATCAAAGTTGTTACTGTGTGTTGATCTAATCTTTGATATTATAAATGTTTGAAAACCACTAATGAATTTTTTTGGCATTTAACTGCTCCGTCCTGTTTGTTCACTTATGAGAAGGATTTCCCAAATAATCTACAGATTTTTCATAAAAGGACATGAAATACATTGAAAATCCTGATTCAGTCATTTATAAAGATGTCTGTTAAGTTTGATATAAGCTTACTTGCTGATGTAATGTGATCTGAAGGCATACATCTCTGAAGTATTCAAGAACCTTATCTCCAGAGTTTAGAACTTAACTCTGATCTCAAGGTAAAATTTCTGCAAGATAGCAAATGTAGCAAACGGTCTGTTCCTTAGTTCCTTAGTTCTTAAGTTCCTGTGGGTGTTATTAATTTAGAAACATTGGCAAAAATAGCCTAAGCTGTCTCATCAAATTAAAAGCAGAAATTACTTCTGGTTTGCAGGAGGTGACATAAGCATCCTGGTTTATCAATGTTTAGCCTGTGCCAACCTATTGAAGTCAGGTGATCACAGGGACCAGATTTGTGTGGAAAATGTCAGAGCCGTATTGCTTGCAAAGTTATTTTTATTTTGATTCTTTTACTTTTTATTTTTATTTTATTATGTATTCTAAAAGGAATACTAAGCAACTTCCAATAATATCTTCCATGGCACTACTTATTTTGGAAAGTATCAGATTGTATTTCAAAGCTCATGTCCTTCATTACTTTTTGCCAAAAAAACCAAAAAAACAAACCCACAATTTCTAACAATTTTTTTCACGTGTGGTAGTCTTAAAGAAGAATAGGCTTCTGCTGCATATAAAATATGGTAAATTTGTAAACTTCTATACACTCTTTGAGGGTCAGTTTATTTAAACAGATGAGGGATATTAGAATGAGAACCCATTGTGATCTTTGGCGTATTGGTAAAAGATAATGTGTGCTACAGATCAAAGATGCTTCTAATTGGGAGCAGGTGATTTTTCTTGTAACTGTTCCCATAAAATGTGTTCCGAGGCAAATTTTACCAGTAGATGATCCCTACATAAATATTTAACAGATTTACTAAAAAAAAAAAAAAAAGTGGACAAACATTTTAATAAGAATGTTTCTTTTCTGCTTGTATTCCGTGCCTACTATTATGTCATAGGAGAGCTACTTGAGCAAGATGAAAGCCAGCATCTAAAAACATATAAAAACACAACAGTGAATTTGAAATAGGAATGTTAATGTCTGTTTTTTTAAATACAGAATGACTGAGAGGAGAGAAAAAAAAAACACACCAAAGTAATTTTGTTTTATTCTTGACGTGTTTTATTGTAACACAGCCATTTTGCCTGGAGTCTGTTAAACTAATGGCTTCAGTCGAATTATGTTAGCTCCTAGCACATCAAAAACATCTCTGGTTTAAGATGTCACTGCTTCTGTACTGGATGTTATTGCACCTACAGCAGAATTAGTAGAAGAAAAGTCCATATTAAATTCTCTTAGTTTTTTTCTATTCTTTAGAGCAGTTCCTTAGTCTTCCATACAAAACAACAAAATAAATTAAAGGGAATGAATGTTTGTAGAATGAAGGACTAAGTTCATTTGCTAGACTTTGTATCTCAGGTTCTTCTTGTCTTAGAATTTCAAACCTTAAGCTTTGATCAGTGACCGTCTCTGCACAGCCTTGGCTTAGTGTCAGTAACAGTTACTTTCCCTTATGCGTGTGTGTGTAGCTATAAAGCGTATTACTGAATTTGGAAAACCAAGTGCTCCGAAGTGGAGTATCAAAATGAAGTATGCAGCCTTATCTTTTTTACCTTATGACAGTTCTTATTAAATGATTGCTTGCTGTTTTTTACAGAAGGTTACTGATATATTCAGTGCTGTGATACAATTTTCATTGCATGTTTTGAGGTGCTATTTACTGCTAATTGATGGCTTTAAAAATATGCAAGCCCTTGTCTCAGGGCGGGATTTTTAATTACTTTATGGCTTTTCTATGCTTCCCATCACTGTAATATGGAAGTGCTTCACACAAAGGGATTAATTTATTTTCACAGTTTTCTTTGTGGTCAGAGCTTCATGGTATACCTTTTTTCTTAGTGCACTTGAGAGTTGGAGAGTGGGATCCCGAAGTTTACGCATCCAACATGTGATTCTCAAAGGTTTGATGCATCTGAACATTCAGCTGTAGCTGTGAGCTTCCATATCCAGTGCTTGTTGGTGACAGCTGCTTCTGCAAATCAGACAGATGCCAGGAGGGTAGGATTTTCCCGAAGAGAGTAAGAAAATTTAGATGCATAAATGAATTCTGGAGCAGAAGCAACCTCCAGAGTGAGTTGTGGGTTTCAGTGTTTTTTTATTAGCTTTTTTGGTTTTTGTTTTTTATTTTACAAATATGAGAAGTCCATCCTGTGCACTGTGTGAGACTGGAGTCCTGGGGAAAATGTATCACCTTGTATAATTGTGTTAGAAATGCATTGTGAGTAGACTTTAAGGAGGAAGTATCAATGTGTAAAGACTATCTCACCTTTGTCATTTTCACATTTTGTTTGACTTTGCAGCCTGTGTAATGTTTTGACTGCAGTTTTGTGTGCATCATTTTCTAGGTTAGAAAATTAACCAACAACAATTTGTTACACGATGCTGCACTAACAGAGCCGTGCATCACTGGAACCTTTTTTCCAGGCTGCAAAGGCAGTTGTTACTTTTTCCCCTTCTTCTCTGTTTCGCTTCTATGCTGTATTCATGTTGTGCGAATTCATCTGTTGCTTTAACAGTCTTGATTCATTGAACGCAGAGGAGGCAGAGGCTCTCTGGGTACCTCGGGTGTAGCCTGTTGCATCCCAAGTTGTGTTTGCAGTGAAACCTGTCCTCTCTAGACGTGCCCAGAGCTGTCAGAATGCCTGAAGAACATAATTAAAATTGGTGTCTTTTGCTGAGCTAAAGCACCTGCAGTTTTTAAGTAGCCATTTGTACAATGGCCAAATTTGAGCGCTTTTTCATTGCATTGGCAGGATGTGCTTCTCTCATGAAAATCTATTCTCTTGCCCGTCTTGAAATTTGGCTACTAAAATGAGGTCCTAATAACTTTTTAAAAATCTTTGGCAAAACGTTGTATATCATCGTACTGGGTCTTCATTCTAATTCTTGGAAGAGAGTTATGGTTTCTAGAGAGCTGTGATTTCATGTTGAAGTTTCCAGATTTAATTGGATACTTTGGAAACTTCAGCCCATGGTGGGGGCAGAAAAATAAGATACTGGCCAAAAGTTAGAATAAACTTTTTGCAAGCAGTCTAAGAAATTCAGCAGTTGAATAGTACTTGACTTCAGTTTGGCAATCCTAAAATTCTTTTAAAGTGACAACTAATAAAACAGTTGTATTTCTACAAGGAAAAATGTTGATGTACATAGTACTGCAAGTTCAGCGATTTTGATAAAGGAAAACAAAACCAAACTAGTCTTAAATGATTTAGGCTCAGTAAAATGATCCAAAGGGTAAAATACAGAAATGAATAAATCTTGTGACTCATCTGCTAACGGTTGGGTTAGGCTTATCTAGTGTTGTGAGCTCCAGGTATATTCAGGCGAATTGCAGAAAGCGTGCCCGTGAGCGAGAAGCGGCTCCATCTGAAGTGGGTGTCATTCTGACCGGCACCTGCATTCAGCAGATGCAACACCGAGTGTTGTGGAGATGTAAAGTTTTCCCTCCAGCCTGCCTTCTTGCCTCCCACCTCTGCCCCAAGTGGATTTTGAACCAAACCACTTGACAGGTGGTGTAGGAAGATAATCAAGGTTATATGATTTCCTGCAGATGGAGATACAGTTACCAGATACTTTATTTACCAAATGTTAATGGTTTCTTAAGGAAGTAGTTCTGTACCTCCTGGAATGGAGTTTCTAGCTGAGTGGAATTAGTAAAGCTCATCAAATCAGGTTTTTAAACAGTCTCAGTTATGACAAACTGGCTAATTCACATTGCTCATGAGCAACTATAGCTTGAAGTACAGGTGCAAAGCAAACTTTTGTGATCCTTATAGTTTATGAAATGGTTAAAGAAACCTTGATGGATTCTGGTTTTACCCTGAACTTTTTAAACCATCACATCATGTCAGGGGAGCTGGAACTAGATGATCTTTAAGATCCCTTCCAACCCAAGCAGTTCTATGATTCTATGATCATTTGAAGAATGAAATTGAGAATATTCCAAATTGACATTTCTGCCACTTCGTAATTGTCTGTTCCACTTACAGCTCAGTTTTAATCAGAAAAATTAGCTACTACTTTATACACTTACCTCCTTAGTAGTAAGTACAACACTTAGTGCATTTTGATCTTTTTCTACTTCATTTGCATGTACATTTAGAAGGCTCACTGAGCTCGAACAATGAAAGAAAATCTGTCTCATCTTTCAGAAGTTAAAGTTTAAACGGAGAGTGTTAACTATCTACAGACTGGGAGAAGCAAAGGGGATTTTCATAGCTTTGCATCTGTCAAAGCTGCAAATAGTTGCTTTTCTAAAGCCAAAAGCAAAGCAAACCAACCAAGCAAACAAACAAAACCCAACCACCAAACCATAAGTTGTACAGCAGCAGTCTGGCTTGGTGTGTCAGGTATATGTAGGTACCTCGGCTGAGCAGTTTGAGGAACAAGGAGATTTTGGTTTGTAAAGTTGAGATTTGTCTTGTAGTATGGAAACCACGGGCTTACAGGTGTGTTGTTTGCACTTCAGGGAACAGTCAAACAAGTTACACAAGGGATTTGCGCTCAAGTAGTGAAAGAGATTCTGCCCTCACCGTAATTTGAGTTGAATATCGCTCAAAGCGTTTTTTCCAACCGTCTCAACTGGTCTTATAAAAGGCACTCTTTCTCCTCACAGACCCCTCCCTTGTTTATGTCTTCAGGTCAAAGGTGTAGCCTCCAGCCAAAGTAATGAGCCAAGTTATGAAAATCATACGTGTTTTCTAGACTCTCATATAACAGGAATGAGCAAACAACTTACATTTTTTGTAGACTTTAATTGGCGCCCTTGTTTTTGCTGAAATTAATTAGCCATGTGGCCCTTCACATTACTAGGTATAACAAATCTGTTATTGAGCGGCTTAAAATGAAGCAGAAAATTGTGGGCACTGGAATTTGAATGCTTCTCATAATTTAATTCAGCCCTAATTAATACATATTTTAAAGATAGAAAGCTTTTTAGTGATTTCCGGAAGTTTCTATATCAGTTGGAGAACCAAAGTTGTAGTAACATGTTAGTACTGAAAGAAAATCTGAAGCTTAAAGTGATAGGGCTGGTAGTAAGTTACATGTGGTGGCACTGAAACCTGAATTACTTAGTTTAAAGCGTGTGGTTGCAGCAGCTTGAGCTTTATCCTGATAATTCATTTTGGTATTAAGCTTCTTGTGTATCTCATTTTATATTTCATTGATAAATGCAGGTAATTTTAGGATGCTTATAATGTTGATTATTTGAACAAACTGAAAAATAAAAGTGAAATTGTCTGATTAAATCTGCTGTAATTGCTCATACTAAACAAGGCGGTAGGAAAGTGCATCAAGGTTTATCAAGGACCTTGGGCAGAACAGCCCTTTGTAACAGTGTAGGCTGGGAACTGATAGGCAGCAGAAAAAAGCCACAACAGCAACAAAACAAAACAAAACAAAAAAGGCCGCTGGCATGCCAGGGTGCATGAGCAAAGTGTAGCCAGCAAACTGATGGAGGTGCTTGCTCCCACTTACCATTTGGGAGACTGGTGCTGGAAAACTGTACCCAGTTTTGGATTCCTGAAGGTGAAATAGATATCAGCATGCTGGAGGGTGTCTATCAAAGAGCCACCAAGGTGACTGGAAGGCTGGAGATAATGATGTACAGTGAGAGGAGGAAAATGCCATGTGTTCCCCCTCCTTCCCCAGCCTGGAAAAAGCTAAGGGGAGATCTTATTGCTATCTGCAACTGTCTACATAATACCTATAGAGAAAATGGAACCCAAATTTTCTCAGAGGAACCCAGTGGTAGGACAGGAGACAGTAATCTTGCAGCAAGCTCTTGTTGCAGGAATGGGAACAATGGGAACAACGACTTCATTGCAATGAGGGATATTCTGCCTATTTATAAAGGAAAAAATGTTCATGGTGAGAGTGGAAAAGTATCAGAAATAGGTTGCCCAGAGATGCTGGTATCCAGCTGTGAAGGGTCTCCATCCTTGGACATGACCAAAACTTAACTGGGCAATTTTGGGTTTGATTATTGAACTTAGAAGTTAACCCTGCTTTAAATAGGCATTTGAGCTAGATTGGAAGTTAAGGGGGACTCTAGAGGTGCCTTCCAACTGGAGTTTTCTGTGGTTCTGTAATTTGCTTGTGAATGAAGGATTTTTGAAAACATCTTTGTATGACTATATTAACCTGTATGACACCAAGGAACATACAAGAAAAACTTTTTTTTTGAGGCCAGGAGATTGTGCCAATCTAGCATGTGTATGTATGTCATTTCAAGATATTTTGGGGGGGAGAACATAGTTGACTGAATAGGAGAGCATTTTTTTTGTTTTCTTTTGGCTTCTCTGATGTCAAAGAGCTGAGCCAACAAGAACTGGTTTGCAAAACAATGCATTTACAAACAGAAATGCTCTCAATGGCAAACTGATTGTTTGCTCACACATCTAGTCTAATATACTGCCGTTCTCTTGTTTGTTTTTGTTCAAAAGTCCAGATGTTTGTAAACATTCTTTCCTTTTTCTTCGGAAGAGAGGGTAGCAGGATAGAAGTAGATATGCTTCCGAATGCTCTAATTGTGGAGTAAGGCCAGAATGCTGTGTTGATAACACTGGCCGGGAGGCAGTATGGTAAAATTGAAAAATGTTAAGCAAAACCAAGGAGCAGGATCAGTAAACAAAGTAATTATTAACTGTTTACAGACGTTTTCTTCCTAAAAGTACAATTTCTAAAATGGAATTACTTAATTCTTAATTTATGGAATTACTTAACCCTTAAAGCAGGAATTTGTCAATTTACTGCTTTGAGATTTTTGTATCTTGCATGTTTATGTGCTTTCCATCCCAATTTCGGAAGAGGCAGTATTAGCTGTAAGGGGATCAGAGGCGGCTAAATAAAATATTCAGTGCATATCTAACCCTTTTTTTAGCTTGTGTCTGCATGGAAGGGCAGCTAGTTTGTTTCCTGAAATCTTAACAGGTAAGAAAGCCCTTAGTCCATTAAGTCAGTGGGTTTTATGATACCCTTCCCTTCTCTTTTCTGAGTCAAGGTTTGTGCCATCTTGTATTTCCATGTTGTCTCAAGTTAAGCTTCCATGGGGCTGGAATATAATCAACTACTTGTATTGAATCCTCTGCTATGGACTGAAGTTAAAGTAGGGGCTTACACAACAGCAAAGTAGATCTTCATGTCTGTTCATCCTCAATTTTTGGTACTAAAAATAAGGCTTAAAGGGAAAAACATCCGTGTGTATTTGTATATTCAGCCCTCAAGGACAGGTGGCTGATCTGATATGGCATGCGCTTAATGATTTAAATGCGGTGAGTGACTGACAAGCTTGACCTAAGGCTGAAAAATGAAAGCTGGCCTCCTACCTCAGCCTCCTTGTAAACACCGTCAGTTTGCAGCTGTGCCCCATGCTGCACTTTGCAGTGAGCACATATGTAATTAGCTGTGCATACTCCCCTCAAAGAGAAGCAGGGATACAAGGCACTGAGTCAGGGGAGAGGTTGATAAGGGTAGGCAACATGCTGTCCAGCCCATTGCTTTTTTAGTGTCTGGACTAAATATTGTTAAAAGTACTACCAAATTTCTCACTTTTTTTTTCTGTGTCTGTGCATGGAAATACTTTGCTATAACAGTTCTGGGCATTTGTACAACTTCTTACAGCACATCTACAGAATGCAGTTAAAAAACCCTCCTTTTCTTCAGAATCAAATAAAGATTATATTCATATGTACTTCAAGCTACAGTCCAGGCAAGCAGTTTTAAACCCCCTGTCTTGTAAGCAAGAGTCCTCCTGCTTTTGTCAAACTAGCGCATGTCTGTCCTTACAGCTGCAAATGATGAAAGGTAACAGTTGGCTGAATCTGCCCAGGTGTGCAAACACAATGTTTGCTTACTTTGTTTGCTGCAATCTGAATCCTTCACTCCTTGAAGTGTTTGATATCACTGAAAAACTACAGTGTAGTGTAACGTGTAACACCACGTTAAATATTATGTAGCAGGAGGTTGTCTGATCACTGTGAGAAAAAGGGGTGACTTTCTCACCAGGAAGATTAACTGTACTAACAACCTGCAAGACCACTCCCCACTCAGTACAAAGTTGACAAAACCTGCATTGAATAAACACTAATATTTATGTCATCTTGACTGGAATTTTGTCTTGCAATTGTTACGTTGGTTAGTGGTCTTGGGGAAAAAATACCTTTACTGTGGATTAAGAAAAACAATAATTGCATTGTTCACCCTTGCAGCTAATGCTTGTTAACTGCTACAGGCTGGCCATGGCCGATGTGTGAATACTGTGTTAAGTGTTCCTGTCAGCTTCACAGAGGTTGAACCGTTCACTTTTTCATTAAGTATGTTAAAGCAGTGAAATTGCAATGAGTGTAAGGAACACCTTGGGTACATAAATGGTAGTTACTGCAGGCAGATGTGAGTCTGTCTCCTCCTTCTCCTCCCTCAGTATTACAAGAGTGAGCCCTAAAAGTTCACAGTGTCTGTCTTCAAAGGTTCTTCCTTTCCTACATCATAGGTCCTCCTCATCTGACTCCCGGACTGAATGTTGTAGATGAAACGCTAGTTAGGACTGCAGAAATATGGCCTTTTTGCTTCCACATTGCAGTCCTTGTTTTATAAACTCCTATACAATTTCTGCCAACTGCTAGAAGCTATCGCATAAGTAACAATCATAGATGCACTGTATGACGTGGAGGTATTAATACTTAATTTATTGACAAGAAGGAATAACTGGGTATTAATAGTTTTTTGTTTTTTCTTAAAGATGAGATGTGTGATTTGAGTTGAAGTAAGTATGATTTTGTTTAGACTTGACTTGTGTATCCAGAGGAGCATGGTAGTATCCTAATGTGACAAACAACTTAGAATGTTTGCTTTTATTATGTTGCACTGCTAAAGGTGCTATAGCATGGATCTGGATACCAAAGCTGGGATATAAATTTCTGACTAAGTAAAGTAACAATGGAAATGTATATAAATATTTTATCTGGAGCGGGTGAGGAATTGAAGAATATAATCTGGCACAGTACAGTGATTCGTTATTTCAATACTACTCATTTATTATGTATTTCTATTTAGTAAATATGAAGTAGATCACGTAACTTTTTAATTATCCTTCTGAGCTGAGGCCTCTTCTAGTGAGATAAGTAGCTACTACAGTAAGTGGTATGGAAATTAATAGTATTGCAACAATAAAGCAACAGATTGAAAACATCATAAACAATACAAAATGCTGGTAACTGTTTTTTCTGATACCATGTAATTTCACATATTGTTAGTGCCACTGAATGTGAAGCAGGTCTTGTCTGCTCTCAGATTACTAAACTTTATTTTAGGAAAAAAAAAATGTAATGTGTTTTTAAGCATGTTAAAAAAAGTTCAAACTTCAGACTGTTTTTTCCATCCGTTAGACCTTTCTACTAGGTAGTAAGCTTTTTAGTTGATGGACTCTTCTGTAAGTGGTGCTGCCTTTTTTTTAAAAAAACGAACAAACAAAGGAAAAAAACCACAAAAAAAACAAACTAACAAACAAAAAAACACCAAGAAAACAAAATCACAGATCAGAAAGTACTTTGTAGCTATGGATTAAGATTATTTTAGGCATTAGTGTTTGCATATCTGATTTTTGTCACATCAGTTCAGCAATGTGATATCACTAAAAATATTACAAACATAGTGTTAACCTTTGCAAAGTAGATTCAAAATGCTTTTTCAGATATGAAGATAATAATATCAGGATGAGATTGGAAGACTTTTTCATTAGCCACTGTTTGAGAACCCCAGGAGGAGAATTGCAGTGTGTGGAAGCGTGAGTTAGTGTTACTTCTGTGCTGCTGCTACCCCCCCTTTAACAGCCAAATGTGAATATTACTGCATGTGTTTCAGGTGCAACTCTATTGGAATTACATTACCAATGAGAAATGCATTGAAATAATGGTGCATTAGCGCTTCTTTTTTCTTCAGTTAGTTCTCTCTTACTGTTTAAGAATAGCAGAGCTGTAACAACTGAATGGTTTTTCTTCACTTCAGGTGAACCAACTAATCTTCCTTTATGGTGCATAGCAAAGCATGTAAGCCTAAAATTTTTTTTCCAGTTTAAAATTAAAAGTAGCTGATCACGGTTGCTTTGAATTCAGACAAATAAGGCAATGTGCAAGTATAATGAGTTTTTCAAAACGCCACATTTTAGCATATGAGGAATAGATTGCACTTTGTGGCTTAAGCATGAACTCAAGCAACTTGCTGGTCTCTGGAGCTTGTCTGAATCAGCAGGCACCGGGTTTTCTCCCAGGGCCTGTTGTCAGCTCCTCTGTGAAGCCTGCAGGAGAAGAGGCTGCGTGGCCTGGCTTGGCCTCCCGCCGCCACTCACCTGCTGCTGTGTGGGGAGCTGGGGGGCCCAGGCTGTGGCCGGCGGCCACGTCGGGGCCTCGGGTGCGGGTCTGTGGCCTTGTGTAAAGAAGCAAGGGGAAGATGGTGGTGCTAGCTGTAGTCCTGTGGCCGTTAGTCATAAAATGGCTGAGCCATCTGCTGCTCAAAAGCTGCCCCAGTCTACCACCTGGTGTTTCATTGAGCCTAGGGATTTATTCCAGATAAGCACTGGTTTACTTAATAAACATTGAAAGGAAAAAAATGGAGAGGGGAGATGCAAGGGTTTTCCTCAGTTTTATTCAGTGCTGAATAATAATACCATTTGGATCATTGTTGCCTTCTGTGGTTTGTGTGTCATTAAAAACAATTTTCATTTTGAAAATTGAAGATGAAGAGTAACATTAAACAAATACAACATTATATAGGGATTGGTATAAAGTTCGGAGCAGTGTATGCTTTAATTTGGAGCTGTGGATGGCCACCTGCTGTACTCTTGTTCTTGTGGCAATCTGGCAAGTGGCAGTGCTGTTCTAGTGCCTTTATTTGTCGGGTCTGTTTGGAGCAGTTAGAGAAAGCTGCAGACTGTCTCATCTAGCACAGGCTGGTCGAGTGTTTGGCTGCTAGCTGCTTAAATGCAAAAGCCCCAAACTACTTAAAGTTGTAGGTGTTTGTTTTTTTGTTGGTGGTGGGGCAGAGGGTTTCATTCGTTTGTTTTTGGAATCACAATATGCATTACTGTGCTGCTACCACATGCAGGTAAATTGTAACATCATCACAGGCTAGCTTATTTCCTTTTGCCAATCTTTAAAATAAAGAGGGCCGCACTACTCTTGGGTAATGTAATTCCTAATGCTGTGCCAGTACCTGCCTCCTGGTCCCTCTGTAACTGTGTTGTCTGGGTCGCAGGGAGGCATAGAAGTAGCTGGCTTCTGTTTCTAGCTGTCAGGAGTGGGCTGAGCAGAGGGCAAGGCATGACTCCTGACACTACAGTTTGGTTTCTGTTGTTTTTCTCAGAGTATTCATGACATGTCCTTCAGAGAAAGCAAGTAATGCTGTGTTGTCCATGAAGTCGTTTGGTTTTTCCTGCAGAGTGTGTACTAGAAAAATCAGCCTAGGTCTGGTTTTTGTATTCTGTCAGATGGCAGCTGCACGCTGCTGCTGTAACCCCCAGGTTCCTCTCACTCTGTTCTTTCACAGTTTTAGTGCTCCCAGTAATGTGGGAAATAAATGTGGGGATTATTTCACAGTTGACGGGCTTGTAATTTACTTACCATTACATTCTGGTTTTTGTTTGTTTGTTTGTTTGTTTAATTATTTAGTCTGGGATTTTTGGGGATGAGGACTTGTTAGAAAGCCAAAGGATGGGTGGGAAGAAGCAGCTGATTGGATGATTTGCTGAAAACTTTATCATGAACTGCTAGATGTAGGATAGTCTTTTATAGAGTGTTTTGTTTAACTTTATGTAAGGAAAACATTTATTGCAAAATAAGTACTGAAGGAAAAGTATACACTCCTGAAATCCTTCCATTGCAATAAATACAACTGGTTCTGACCCATCTTTTTGGTTTTGAAATATGCTGGCTGTACTTCCTAGCCTGTACTTAGATCTGGATAATTTGAAACGCATCTTCTTCATTTAGTCATCTTTTAGGATACAGAAACAATGATTTTTGACTATAGAGGCTAATGTTCTTTTCCTTGGAAAAGTAGTCAGAAACAATGAGGAGGATAGTATAATTGCAACTCCTTTTGCAATTTGGAAATCTATTTGCATTCGCTTCTTGTGACTTTAAAATATACATTATTGACTGACTCCTGTAATTTTAAAATCAGCAGCAAAACTATTGTTACTTTTTTGTAGGAGTTCTTGCTTATAGGGACCAAAATTAGATACTTAAGAAAAATCATGTGTTGAGCAACTATCAAAACTGCATTCCTATGTCAGCTTGTTAAATGACAAATGCTGGCCTGTTGTATTCTTGTTTCCAACATTATTTGACACATCCTGCAATCTGCTCAATTTGAGTTGGTTCTGTCTGCACTGGACTGGTAGACATTTCAGTAGCTTTTCAGCTCTGGTGTGGATATGGATTCTAGAAACAGATAACATTTTAGGTTTGCATACAATGTCAAGGCATTTTATAAACTGGCAATTAAAAGTTTGGAAGTACTAAGTTTGTTGAAATTACAAGTCAGATTTTGTCACTTGCCTGTTTTCCTTATATATACCTAGCTAACTGCTTTTGTGAAAGCAGTGGGTAAAATAAGTGCCTGTGAGACTGGCCTTTTAGCATTTCAATGCTGGCAGTGTTACAGCTGTTTCTGCAGTAGAAATGCTATACCTTTAATTATAGAATCTCATGAGCTACTAACTAAATCACTCCGTAGGGCTGTCTTTTGTTAGACAAGGCAGCAGAGGTACCTCAGCTTCTTTCAGAAGGAGTTGACTGAAGAACT
The DNA here is from genome assembly GCA_013399475.1 of Chauna torquata. Classification (NCBI taxonomy): domain Eukaryota; kingdom Metazoa; phylum Chordata; class Aves; order Anseriformes; family Anhimidae; genus Chauna; species Chauna torquata. The sequence continues at coordinate 281,706 of VXAL01017799.1, read as the reverse complement.
GGAAGCAGTCAGCTGCAGCAAAATCCTGCACTGCTTCTCAAGACAATTTAGCATACGTGGAGCTTATTGATGGCATGGCTGGACTGCTTCCAGTGCCCACTGTAGCTCCTTTAAAACTAGCTTGCCTCTCTTTTTATAACTGTCGTGAGAGCAGAGCCTCTGCAGCTCCAGTGTTTTGAAGACCGATGAGTTTCACGCTAGGAACTTGAGTGTACTAAAAGCAGCTAAATGGTGTGGTGAAAATAAATCCTAACTGAACTCTGTTTCTCACAGCTTGAACTAATCAGTTTTCCTTAAAATGAAAACTGAGAATATGTTCAAACAAAAAAAAAATTTTTGTGGTAGTTGTTTTGTTTCCTAAAACATGGGGTTTAGGTGCAGTAGAAGCACAGTATGGGGAAGATAATAAAATTTTAAGATGTAGGCAGCTAACATTTCTGTTAGTGGACAATTCAATAATTTTCTTAAATTAGTTATATGCTGAGGATTATATAAGTTAGAGAAACCTGTCAAATGCACTCAAAGTGAACTGGAGTACATACAGGCAAATGTGCTTTACTTTCACTAGAAATAGGTGATAACACAAAAGTTCTTTAAAATTTGATAACAGACCAGACATGCCTCTCTGTTTGCTAATACTAAACTGTAACTGTAGTTTAAAAAGTCTACCTGATTATTATAAAGAAAAAGAATTAATATAAGATGCCAGTATTCATCAAAAGTAAATGCTGGAGTGACATTAAATCTACACTGTAGTTAAATCCACACTTCCATGGGAGCAGTATATATATGAAGACAGTATGTATGATACATGCTCAGCACCTTTCAGGGCGACTTACCCATGAGAATCCACGTTCAATTTATCTAAAACGCACTGTGAGAAATACAAGCAGCATAGCTGGGATCAGATAAACTTTTTAGGTCTATAAGCGTTGTTAATAAGCTTCATGGAGCTCTTACCATGCGTGGACGTGGGAAGGAGACTATGCTGGTTGGTGTCCTGGGTGCTCCTCTGAGCTTTTCCTCAGGTGATTGTACGTCCAGCTCAGACCCATTGCACCAGAGGCCTGGCCTCAGGCATAGGAGTTGGCCAGCTGACTGGACCCAAGCAATTAGCAGGCCCTCCTTTGAGCTCCTGTGGATTTTTCATATGTTCTCTGGAAAAGAAAATGTCTTTGACACTGTTGTTTCCTAAAAGATTTCTTTGACTTGACCTCGTAAAGTTAAATCAGTCACGTCAGGCAGGTAAAGTGAAAACCACTACCCTCTCTTCTTAAATGCAGAGCATTTCATTTGCTCATCACACTGTATCAGAAACTACACACTAAGGCTGATTGGTTTACTCATCAATTTGAATGTGTGCCAATCTTTCTGAGGATTGAGGTTTTGCGCAACACTCAACCAGTGAAAGTCTGAATGTGGTTCATTTTATGTTAGGCAGTCTTTTGGCTCCAGTGTTGTAACATACTTAAAGGGCAAGCTTTATCCAATGAACTGGAAAAAAGTTGTAGCCCGTCTGTCTTCTGTTTCCCACCATGCAAGGCTGGCTGAATTTTGACAACAGGATGATGGTCTGGATATTGGAACATGGCTTTGGTTTTACTGCTTGAGTAACTTTAAACAAGTCACTCTTTACTTTTTTGGGTTGTAAAATTGAGATAGAGAGGGCTATGCACTTTGTGGGTATGAGGTTAGAAAAATCTTTCTTGGACAAAAGAAAGGATTTGTGATCCTTGAATGAAAGGTGATATGTAAAATGCAAAGCAGCGTTATTCTGAGGCCCCCCCCCGCCTTTTTTTTAAATAACAAGCAAGATTATTCCAGTGTGCAATGGGATAGTCAGCTCTAGCATATCATGAAATACTAAAACATCTGTCTGGTGTGTATGCTTACAAAGCTAAGTTCCATGTGTACATATTGATATTGAAGTAGAACCTTCCTGTTAGGGGTCTTAATGCGCCAGAACAGTGTTGGGTTATACCCAGATATCGTCACACATCAAGGGATGTTTCAAGAGGCTTGTTCTATTTTTATATTTAACAAGGAGTGTATTAACTCTTACTTATTGTACAGTAGTTAACTCTTACAGGTGTTGAAATTCATAAAATGTAACAGCATGCTGTAGGTAGTTGAGATAATTATAGTTATTTGTTTGGGGACAGAAAAAACAGCCTTTAGAAGGTGGGCTTTTCAGGCACTGACTTGATTATATTTCCACTTGCCTCTGGCATGGTTTCCAGTGGATTTATTTTTTTTATTATCATGCCAGAAAACAGCCTTTGAAATACACAATTTTGTTAGCTTAGCAGTTTGCCTGTCTGTGTGACCATTTAAATTTGAATTTAACTCCTCCAAAATAAAAAGTCCATAATTTCCACTAGTATGCTTGTATTCTCTAATGCTGACCTATCAAACTGGGTAGAGAAAGGCAAGATGCATCAAGATTATGTGTGTGTATTCTCTGTATATGTGTGTTAAAATCAAACAAAAAAACCTGTCTGCCCATAGGGTCAAAAGGAAATAACTCTGGCTGCTTTTTCTCTGAGTTTTAACAAGTCACTGTTCCCCCTTCAGTAGAATTCCTCATTAGACATCTGTTTGCAGTCTCTACTTGTTTGGGTTTTGCTCAGAGCTGCATCATTTTCTTGATGGAGTGGAGTGCCAACAGCTATAGCTCTGGGGCTGGGCAGAGCAGGCTCCTGTACAGAAAGGCAATATCCAGCACAAAACATATTCACAGATTTTGTAGTTTTGTGATCAAAGGAGTAAATATGTTCCTGTTCAACAGCAGAAAGCAGTTAGACTGCAGTGTTCTTCTAGTTGGCAAAATAAAGCACGGGTAGGGAAAGTCAAAAAGCTGGAGTAAAGAAAGCAAGTAATAAGGCAGTGGCATCTGCACATTTAGGCAATGTGCTCTATGGGAAACAGTAATGAATTACAGGAATGGAGTGTGTACTGCTTTTGATTGCCTTGTTGTATGTCCAACATTGGAGTAGGAATACCACTGGGCAGTCCCTTTATTCAACAGTTGGAGGAAAAATGCATTTTGAGAAATGGATAACTCGCACAGCATCCTTATACTTTGAGATAAATCTATGTATAGTAATTTAATTGCCTTTTAAGATATTTTTGCAATTCTTAGAGATCAATATTCATTGTCTAACAGCACTGCTTTTATGTAGTAAACAATTTCTATGAAGTATTAGTGCCTTAAAGCATATGGGAGAAGTCCTCTGTTGACCTTAGTTCCTGAGAATTGATCAGTTTTATTCTTTTTCTTAATATGATGTGTAACTTGGAAAAAAGCTATCTGGTGATTGAAGTTACTTGCAGTATTAAAACAGTGATAAGTTATTGCTGACAGATCCAGACCAGATAATAACTTAGTCAAAGCTCAAACATCCTAAATAAAAATGTTTTAAAATAAGCTGAGAGAATATAACATACAATTCTGAATTAATATGGTTGTGGTCTTAAAAATATTTGATGGGAATTTTAATTCTGCATACTGTGATCTTAATTAAGGTCAAGTTCTTTATGTCTGTTGAACCATGAAATTTGGAGCACTTGTTATTCTATGAGTTGCACCTATGTGTTCTGAGAATTGTCAGGTTTGGGGGCTTATTTACATACAATTATCAATCAGACAGCTGTCTAAATAAATGCACGCGATACAGCCTGGTATCGTTGCTTTGTACTGACGATGCCTGACCAGCTCGCCAGGAAATAGTATTATGAACTACTTTCATTTTTAACTTATTGTACACTACTAAATGCCACACTGATAATAAATCAACAATAATCCAACACATACCTATGCTGAGTCTTGTAGTGTTTTTAATATATGTCTGTAGATGATTTTATGTACAACCTATTGAAATATGTTGTTTCCTCAAATATTTTACTTCAGGTAGAAAAGGCTTGTGATCTTTCTGCCTGTGTATTTTTAAAACAGTATAGCAACTGCTTGTTCTTCTGCATTTTGGCACTAAGCTGAAAGTTTATGATGGTAATCTGTAAGGAGGAAAAACAGCTTCAGGTTCTTTTGGGAAGACATTTAGGAAGTCCGTGTATACAGCACTGTAATTCACATTCATCTTGAGTCAGCTCAGATTTGTCAGCCTGGGGAGAATGGGTTCCAGGAGCAGTTGTGAAACTTCAGGGCAGGATAGGAAATCTCACATGTATTGGCAAATCACTAAACATTACCTACAATCCATTTACCCCACCATCCATTGCCTTCTTTCCCATTCTTCTTTGCATCCTTTATGCTCTACTTGTTCCCAACTGACCTGCTGCTTCCTATTTATATGGGCTCAGCCCAGTGCCCTCTGTTTCCCCTTTCCTAGCCTGGTATACCTCAGTGCTGGTGGTGGCTGGCAGGCCAACCTCCTGTCTTACATATTCTTTGGTTTTTATATTTTTTTAATGATGTTCCCCTCCTCCCTGCCCTCCTCCTCCAAAACCAAACCAAACCAAACAAAAAACGTCAGGAAATTACAATGCACAGCAAGCTTGGTCTCCATGGACAGCACTCTTGATGTACTGTACTAGAGATTTCCTTGTTAAGCATCTCCGTGTTTGTACCTGGCATGCTATAGCTAGGTTAGCTTTTGTTAGCCTTGTAACTATGTAAAGCAATTCAGAAGTAAAACAGTAGAATGCTGAACTTGCAATGAAAGTGCCTGAACTATTCTTTGAAGTGTTTTTAGGAAATGTTCTTACATTCTCTGCCACTGGGAATGGGGAACAAAGAGGAAAGACAACCCAAAATGAATGACTTGAAGTGCTAAAGTCTTTTCAGAAATGGAGTTTTCATGAAGAATGGTTGAATGAGAGGTACCCTCTGAGTTTTAGCTTTCATTTAATAAATTAAGTAGACTTTTACTTTTTGCTTAATGGATGCATCATCTTTACTGAAGTCAGTATAACAAATACCTTTATTAGTATAAATGAGAAGTACTTGAGATGGTCTTTCATCTAACTATCAGCAAGTACTTCTGTGTGCCACAATGTCATCTTTTGTTTTATATCAATAATCCTTAAGAGCAACAGCTTCTTTGGGTGGAAGATCTGTTGTTGTTAATTTCCCCCTTTTCTTCCTTTGGTGTAGATGTTTTAAGGGTTGGAATGGAGATCAGATATGTTAACAGGGAATGTTGTTAACTACATAGATTAAAGGTGCTGTGCCTGGGTCAGGGCAATCCCAGACATGAGTGCAGACTGGGAGAAGAACTCACTGAAAGCAGCCCTGTGGAGAAGGCCTTGGGAGTTCTGGTGGACGAAAAGCTCAACATGAGCTGGCAGTGTGCGCTCGCAGCACAGAAGGCCAACTGCATCCTGGGCTGCATCAACAGAGGCATGGCCAGCAGGTCGAGGGAGGTGATCGTCCCCCTCTACTCTGTCCTCGTGAGGTCACACTTGGAGTACTGCACCCAGGTCTGGGACCCCCAGCACAAGAAAGACAAGGACCTGTTGGAGCGGGTCCAGAGGAGGGCCACAAGGATGATCAGAGGACTGGAGCATCTCTCCTATGAAGAAAGGCTGAGAGCTGGGGATGTTCAGCCTGGAGAAGAGAAGGCTCCCAGGGAGACCTCACTGTGGCCTTTCAGTACTTGAAGGAGGCTTATAAAAAAGATGGAGAGGGACTCTTTACATGGGCAGGTGGTGATAGGACAAGGGGGAATGGTTTTAAACTAAAAGAGGAGAGAGTTAGTTTGGGTGTTAGGAGGAAGTTCTTTACTATGAGTGTGGTGAGGCACTGGAACAGGTTGCTCAGATGAGCTGTGGATGCCCCATGCCTGGAGGTGTTCAAGGCCGGGTTGGATGGGGCTTTGGGCAACCTGGTCTAGTGGGTGGCATCCCTGCCCATGGCAGGGGGGTTGGAACTGGATGATCTTTAAGGTCTCTTCCAACCCAAGCCATTCTACGATGATGATGAAAGGATCCACAATAAAGACTTAAATGGTATAATTCTTCTTTTACTGCCCCTTCAGTCCACTTTAGTCTCTGTCTAGATATATGCCACTGTAAAGTGTGGGTAAAGCTAACCAAATGTCTGAAGAGACTTTATATTTTAAAAAGTGCTTGAAAATTTAAGTGAAAGATGTCATGTTTTACTTAAACATACTCCATTGCTGCTGGAAAAGGAATTTTTTAATGGTTTTTATCTCTCCCAGTTTTAGGATGTTGGTGGTAAAAACAAAAAAAAAAATACACTGTTATAGGAGGTATTTAGTAGCTACACTAGCTATACTCCTGTAGGTAGATTTTGTACACAGAAAAACCGAGTTCTTTGTTTGTCAGTCCTTTCTGAAGCTGCTGCTGAGTGCTAAAGACCCTGTTTTAAGGGGAAGGAGAACACCTGAGAAGAAACACAAATCAAATAAATTAGGTGCCCTTAATTAGAAAATAGAATAGAATAGAATAGTTCAGTTGGAAGCGACCTACAAAGATCAAGTCCAGCTGCCTGACCACTTAGTACAAGAAGAGTTCAAGGTCTCTTAAATTTGTCTGATAAGCTTAAGGTAATTAATCAGATCACAGCGTGTTCAACATAACACGCCAAACGTGCAAATGTGTGCTGTCATGACCTCTTACTTTGTTTTACCGGTTGAGGTTGATCTCAGAATTTGTTCCTGAGGCTAATGAATGTAAGAGTGTTAAGACACTCTGTTGGAAGGATAGCTCTTGGTTCCATTTTCATGTGACATTTTACATAGTACTCTTCTACTCCAAGTAGTAAGTTTATTCTTGGTTTATCTATAGTCTGATAAAAAGGTTTGCAGTTCACAATATATTTTGCATGTAAGCACTTCCAGGACTGAGCTTGTGAGCAGTTTTCTTCAGCTGCCCACCCTGAGGCCAAGGTATGGTGTTGTGTCCTTCTAGAAGAACCATGATCTCTGATGATTTTATGAGAATTTCTTAAATTCATATCATATAACTGTATGATCTTGTTTTGATATAGTTCTTTCACTGAATTTTATAAGACCCTCTGTTTTCATACTGGTGTTGCAATAAATGGTGGTGATTGTCAGTAAAGTTGTGAAACTCTCCTTCCTGCTTTGCTCCCACTCTCAGTGGTGAGGAGTCCTTGTTGATTCCTTCACTCTTCCAGGAAGTCTGCTTATAAATGGAGATGTATTGTGCTCCCCGCCCCAAGTGATTAGCTTTTACTGAGAATGCAAACAAACTGGTTTTGCTATTTTTATACACAACAGATGGGCAACTTCTGCTGTAGGGAGTTTGGCGTGACAAATTGAAGTTCAGTGTAACAAGGTGCCTTCCTACACGGCTAGGTGTCCCTGCAACCCACTTGGACTGTTTGGCTGGTTTCTGAACTGAACAGTGTTTTCAGAAAACTTTAAACTTCAAATTTAAATGCATCTATATTTCTGCCATAAATGTTCCACCCAAAATGAGATATTTATTTTTGAACGGACTGTGCTGGGTAATTCATAAATAGATTTCAAACTGATTGTTTGATAAGGATTAGTGACTATATGAAGCTGATCCTCTTCAGTGTGGATTATCTCAGTGAATAAGGTGTTTAACGTTTCAAAAGAACTAAAGAAAGTTAATTATCTGGGAAGAAAGATTTAGACATGAGGCTGGGACTTGCTTGAGAACTTCTTTAGCTAGTCCGCAATTCTGCAGTCAGGAAAGGTGGGAAATATAGGAATAAAGGTCTAAGCAGGTGATGTTAAGGTTACTTTTTATTAGAGCTATGTAACAAATAGGGGAAAAAGTGAAAAAGGGTGCAAAATGAGGATTACATAATTTAGCTATTTGGCAAAGAGAAGCTAATGTTCTTAAGGGGATATATGTGGTGTGCAGTTCTAAGAATAAAGGGAAGGTTATGAACATTAGAAAAAGACAGATCCTACCAATTTTTCCATGCACAGGGGATGATAGAGTATAAATATGCTACCTTTTTAAAGCTGCATAGTTTGTGATAATAGACTGATGTTAAATTTAACAAATCTTGGAATACTGAGAAAATTCCATCAGATCAGGAGAATGCTGATACTGGACTGACGTTTTAGTCAGTTGATTTAATAAGAGGCTTTCTTTGTCCTAAACAGAACGTACATGAGATGAGAGATACGAGAGCACGATTTATAGTCTACAGAGGAAACTTGTTGACAGTCATTGCAAAAGCATCTGGTGTTGCTTGGACTTACATGTAACCACCAGTCCAGTATTTAGGCTCTTTCTGAATTTTTGGCCAATGGTCATGTGGCAGATGAAGTGCTGCGTTTATACAAGAAGGTATATGTAGCTGTGGAGTCTGAAAGCAGCGTGAAAGAGAGCATATGAATTCAAACAGCTCCAGAGCACTTTCTGTGGTATCATTGGGAAATTGAATTGTGGGTTGTATGGATTGGATAAATTTTAGAAGATGATGGCTGGTTAGATATTGAGTATAGTTCAAACCCTCAGTGTTAGGTTTCTCTAAATTACCATGATCTGACTTTTTTTTTGTAGTAAAATGCTGCAAATACTGGTTTGGGAAAACTGTTGGCATTTTGTACAGTTTCTTCCCAAGTTATGCATCCGTTGTATTTTGTGCAGCTTTGCAGAAGGAAAATTCATAATGAAATGAAAATGGTTTTGGTTGTGTTGGGTGTTATTAAGTACAATAAATGGATTGTAAACTCTAATATAAGGATGTGGAATACAAAAAGAATGGGAATAGAGTTTGTAATGTATTAGTTGGAGTTGTGTAGTAAGGTAACGTTTTTTTTTGAAGTTACAAATGTGGAGAGTATCACTGCCCATTTTGACGTCGAGGTCAAATTCACACTGTCTAGAATGCAGAAGATGAAATGAAGGAGTTGGCTTTTTCAAATCTATAACTTGAGTTATGTGCAAGTTCAAATTATTCATATACTTTCATTAAGTTGAATAGTCTTATTGAATATTATAATTCATTGAGAATACCACACATGCTGTAACTGCTCTGTTTTTGTTTTATCAGTTTTTTTTAAGGCTGATAAAGCTAATATATGAGTAGTGAAGATGCATCTGCTTGCTTTTTCTTCTGCGTTACTTTTTAAAGGAAAAGTTATTAGAGGCAAAGTTTGCTGTAGCAAATAAAATTCTTTTTTACTTTTGTGTTTCCTAATTTGGTATCTTTATTATTGACATTGTAATTTTGTGATGCTGAAGACATTTCAAACTGAGTAGAAACACAATTTATCTGTGTTGGTGTTATTTTCAATGCAACTATTTTCGTAGAGAGGGAAATCATTTAGAAAATAAGTATAATAGTACAAAATCTCTTTAAGCTAACCTTGCTTTACACATAAGATCTTGTCTGAGCCTGCTGAATGCCTGTCAGAGGAAAGACTTTTACATAGAGCATCTGATAGCTTTTTCAGAAAGTGGTAAATAGTGGCAGAAATCATACAGTAAGCGAGTGTTCAGTAAATTGATATATAGTGAGAACAGAGGTGGAAAGTAACAGTAATTTTTAGTACACTCATGGGAGTAGAAAGGGAGAATACAGCTATAACAACATTTTAAGGAGAGTGCAGCAGGAGTGAAGGCTCTTGAGTATTCAGAAGATCATCAGAGTAGAACTGGCCTTCAGTTGACCTATGATCAGGGCGTAGAACGAGGTAAGCACTTTAATTTATATTAAAAAAAAAAAAAGAAAAAAAAAGCCTAAAAGCCTGTGAACAGTGCAGCACTATTAAGCTGTATGGAAAGGGATTATTAACACCAGGTAAGCAAACTAATACGTTATCTCCTAAGTGTTTTATACCATTAAATCCAAGCCGCCCTAAAAAATTCCATCAGGCTGAGGTTCTGATAGTAACAACGCAAAACTTCTCAAAGTTCTACTTCTCTAATTCTGTAGTTTATTTTGAAATAAGTATGCATGTAACACATTTAAGTACATGCTTACTGTCCCTTACTGAAGAACTTTAACCTGCCTGCTGCTGATAAAGGTAGGCCTATACCTTATATAAGACAATACAAAACCCTCTATCTATAAGGTTAGCATGCACATGCTTTGTTCCCCTGTGTAGCAGAGAAATCTGGACTGTGTTGTCTGATAGCGAGAGAAATGTGAAAAGCTGGTGTATGGGGGTCAGGAGCTTCAGGGAGTACAGTGCTCCATTTCCTAATTTGGGTTTTATTAAAGTATGTTCTGACTCCCTCTAGCACCTGTTTAAAAACTTGATGACAATGGAAGACCTTCCTGTGTGTATACTGTTCAGAAAAATGGGCACATCCCTGTAAGCTGTACTTACTTAATACTTTGAATCTTTGTATATAGACTATAGTAGGAAAAAATCATGATGATTGTTACTAATGAAGTAGTGTCTCAGAGAAAGCATATTATACATGTAGCATCATCAGAGTCTGAAAAGGGTACTTGAGTAGGTATGGAAGTCTGGAAGAAAAATATGAAAAAGAATACTTTAAAGAAAATTTCAGGGCCATAAGGTGTGCAGCTAGCATGTCTTCCATCCTCTTAGACTCTACAACGTTTGAGAACTGAAAAACATAGTTTCTTTGAAATGCCTGATAGGAGCAAATGCATTTCTTTTCCAAAGTTTCATAACAGGATGATAATTTACAATGAAATTCAGTAGAATTCTGAGGTGCATTAAGTGGACTTAATAGAGAGCATTGTGTTATTTAATATCATTTCCTGCTTTAAGGTGTCTTGAAGTATGCAGAGATGTGTATTGTATTAAAAACAGAAATGAATTAAAAACACAAAGTAGTTGCATAGGAAATGTTACTTAAGCAATTAATATTGCTTAGAGGTATTTAAAGGTTGATATTTAATTATTATTTATCATTATTGTTATTTATCATTGTTATTTGGACTGTGCATATGTTACAGAGAAACTTGAATGTTGTAACTTTTGTGTAAATTTAACGTATCTGAAGTTCAGGGAGATAGCTTTAACACTGAAAGCCTTTTTCATTAGAGCACAGATAAGGGCACCAATCTGTCTTACAAAGAATATTTGGGATCCCTGAGAATATGTAGCTGGAATCTGTCTCCATTCCTGCACAGACCTGTGTGTGATAACTCATCAGAAACTAGATTGTGACTGAGTGTGCATCACACATGTAACCAAGGACTGGCTACAGATAAAAATAACTTTCAGGATCTTTAAGGAAGTTAAGTTTGGAACAATAGCACCTCTATTCTCTGGATGTCTTCTGTTGATCCAAAGAGTGAGTAGGGACAATCTGAGAAACCAGTTATAAAATGTAGAGGATTTCTGTTGCAAGACCTGTCTGGAAAGGTAGACATTTACCTGTGAGCTTTTAGAAATGTGGGCAGAAGCAGAAATGCAGAAAATCTTTTTCTTGGTTTTTTTTTTTTTTTTTCCCCCTTAAGATTAGAGATTGTTACAGACTTTATCTGTAAAGCACCTAGCTGATTTTGCATAGTACTCACAAAATAACCTTCAAAAATTATTCACATTATACTATATTATTAAGCTACTGCTCAGTGGCCTTCTGCAATGAGACCTTTCTGCTGGCATTCCTGGTGGTGGAATGGGAGATACAGCTGTGAAATCCTGGAGGAGTCTTGTGTGGTTTACTGAGCTCAAGTAGTTACTGCTGCTAATTGTGCTGCAAACTTTGTACGCAGTACTGTTTCGTACTAGAGTCTGCTTATTCTTCAAAAATAGAATGTTCCTTATGTTACACCTATACGTATGTGTACAGATAAAAAAGTACTATAAAGATGCTGGTATTATTCTGTGAGAATTAAAGTTCATGGGAAATTTGGGGAAAAAAAGAAGAAAGAGAACAATGGGAGTAAGCTGGAAATTGCCATATGCATATATTTATTTTAAAGCCTCATTGGATTGCCGTTCATTAAAAATATTTAGGAGCAGCGCATAGGAGCCACTGTTGATGGTATGAGTCCTTTAAATTGTTCAGGCCTTTCAGATGTGCACATGACCAAAAATTTTCATGAACCTATGCATTTATTATTATCTCTATGAAATGCCTGGGTATGCATTAAACTTGTAGAACATTATCTGTTCCTGAAACTACTAGAATGATATCTTGGTTAATTTAGGAGACATTCTTGGGAAAACTAATACATTTAGAGAAATGACTCCCTCAGCTCTACTAACAGTTACGATTTTTAGTTCTTTAAATAATACATTTTGAACTAGATTTAGATGAATAAACTGGTATTAATTTCTTATAGGGCTTCTCTCTCTCTTTCTCTCTCCCTCTTCCCGCCCCCCCCATGTTTTCCCCAGTCATATACATCAAAAAGCCTAAAATAGAATGGATGGATGTACGAGTGCTGCATAAATTGTTAGTGACTTTAGGAGATGTAGTTACTCTAATCAGTCCCACTTCACAGTGGGAGTGCACTAAAGCCATCTCACTGCTTTATGCACTTCTGAGCTTCCTTCTTTCTAATGGCATCTTCTCCTATACCATGCTTAAGCATCAATGACAGCGACTGGGTTGAGAATTTTTCTAGCAGTCTACAGGCAAAAGCAAAGTGGTCTCCATGCAAGTCACCTGAGAATTTCCTTTTTGTTTTGTTTTTTTGATAACACGATTAAAAATGCTTGAGTAGAAAAAGACAAATTATATTACTTTTCTTTAGAAGATATCATCACACACTTTCAAATCTGTACATTTAACCGTAGACTCAAAGCTTTGGTCTCCTAGAGAAAACAAATGGTAATATCTCTTCAGTTTATATGTGTGGATATCAGTGTGATGCTGCAGGGCCCTACTAAAGTAGCAAGTTAAACCAGTGTAGAAATGTGTTGCTTTCAGGAAATATGGTTGGTTTGTGGGAGTTTAGAAGCACTTATTCTACCAATACAGAAACCATATTTTCTATCCCACAAATATATATTTCAAAATGTAATCTGTGAAGAATTGTTTGGATCTGTGCCATTACTTTAGATGTAGTAAAAAAAAAAAAAACAACTAGAAATTAAAGATGTGAATGAAGAGTTATGCTTCGTAATCTACTGCAAACAAGCCTGTTGGCAAAGTAGGCTCCTGTTGCGAAGAACATGAGATGTATGGTGGGGACCATGAAACGTGAGCCAACTCTGAGGAGTTGTTCTCTGTTGTGAATAAGGCAAAGCATCTACTCGGCTGTGTGTTAGGAGGAAAGTGAACAGCTCCATTGGAGGGCAACTAAGATGGTCAGACTGGCTTGACTCTGGCAAATGGGAGGTTAGTGGATAATTATAGTTATGTAATATATATATATACATATAAAATTATATAATTTCAAGTAATTCTGTAGTTACTTGAAAGGCAGCTGCAGAGATTGTGGAACCGAGCTCTTATGGGACCAGAAAACATAACAAATGACAGGAAGTTTTCTAGCTTTGGCTGAGTAGTGCCATGGCTGGCATCACCTGATGTTGTCAGTAGTCCACTTCTGAGCAGAGGTCCTAGATGACCTCTAGCAGTCTTTTCCGACCTACATATCTCTGATTCTGTAAAAGTGAGATTCAGCACAGATGGTAAGAGACAGTATACTTAGTTCGTTACTTCTGTTGCTGTTCAGATACTATGATCATGAACAGGAATTAATAAAACATTTCTCATTTCTTTAGATTTGGAGGAGCTTACTGGGCTTTACTTTGAAGATTTTAATGAATTATAGTTTAAAAAAAAAGATTGTCTAAATTGCACTGTATAGCATTGTTATGAGACTGAGTGAAGGTTCCAATACTTAGGAGCTAAACCTGTTTTATCATTTCTGCTCTATTCTGTGTCATTTGTTCCTGTTTCATAGTGCATTACTATATTCCTCATGTGTTGCAGAACTCCTGACAAAAAGTAGGCACAGTGTGGCTGTTCCACATAGATTTTCCATACAGTAAAAAGTACGCGCAGCTTCCTGTTTTGAAAATTACGTCACTGAATTTTGTTCCTTTCTATTTCATGGATTGCTTCTGACAGGTCTTCTATGCACATGTTATGAAAACTGTTGTTAGTGGGTCTCAAGAACATGTTGATTTTTATCTTTTGTGTAGTAGTCATAGCTACCTGTTCTTGAGTAACAAAAAGCCCTGATGATCAGAACTTTGGCTACCTTTTGGGTCTGTTGATTTCCGTCCTCATCTGCCCTGAAGGCATCTGTTGTGGTTTAACCGGGGTGGAAGGTAAAACTCATGGGTTGAGATAAAGCCAGTTTAATATGACAAAAAAGGAAGGGAAAATAATAATAATAATAATAATAATAATAATAATATACAGAGCAAGTGATGCGCAGTGCACTTGCTCACCACCAGCTGACTGATGCCCAACCAGTCCCCAGGCAACGGCAGCCCCCCCAGCCAACTCTCCCCGGTTTTACTGTTCTGCATGACACCACATGGTATGGGACATCCCTTCGGCCAGTTTGGGTCAGCTGTCCGGGTCCGGTCCCCTCCCAGCTCCTTGTGCACCCCCAGTCTCCTCGCTGGCAGGGCGGTATGAGAAGCTGAAAGTCCTTGGCTCTGTGTAAGCACTGCTCTGCAACAACTAAAACATCAGTGTGTTATCAGCATTATTCTCATCCTAAATCCAAAACACAGCACCATACCAGCTACTAGGAAGAAAATTAACTGTGTCCCAGCCAAAACCAGGACAGTGTCCAAGAGAGAAGGAGATGATTCTTAGCTCCTTTGTTATCCCCAACATTTCTGATGTCAGACAGAATAGAAACCTTTTTTTGGGGGGGTGGGGGGTGTTGTTTGTTGTGTTTTGTTTTGATTTTAGATCTTCACCTTTCTTACCTGACAGGAAAAATTCCTTGCTGTGTTCTAGTTAGGGGGATGGAGGAATAAAATTAATTGTAATAGATTCTAGAACAGCAAATTGTTTAATTGTAACTAAAGTACATTCAAACTCCTCTCTTTAATCTTTTTTTTTTAATTTTGTAGGTGTTGTGTTACTGAGAAGCATACTACACCTCTGAGTGAAAAAAAAACAGATTATTTAATTTTCATTCATCACTAATTTCATTTTTTTAACAATTACATCAACAAAGTTTTATATTACAGCCATGGAGCATGCGTGCACATAACTTGAAGCCTGCCTGGACTTTGAACCTGAGGGGCAGCGTAGTGTTTCGTAACTAAATTGACTAAAATAATGATAGGCCCTAAACTGCATTTCTTTTATGTTGAAAGAAGTGAACGGAACTAAGAGTGGGAGGACTAGGAAGATAAAGCAGAATAAATGGACAGTTAACAAAATGTGAATGAGAGATACAGCACAAATACTAAAATAGAGTATTATAGTTATTATAGGAATATCTGTAGAAAGAACAGAGAAGTAGAGTAAGATTCAAGTGGGTTATATAAGAGTACACCGTAATGATTTTGATTTCCACTTCTTTAATCTGTGAGTCAGAAGTTTTAATGTACCTTTCCAAGCGAATGTACAGGAGACTTTCTTTCACCATTTTTGAGACAAGTATATCTGATTAAACAGTCAATCTATATATGCATGAATAAATTCAAAGTAGGATTAAGTCCTCAACTTTGAAGGTGGAGAATGAAAATTTGCTATTTCAAAGAGTAGAAAGAAGCTTGCACTCAAAAGAGGGAAGTAGTAGTAGAAAGTAGAAAGAAATGACAAAGTTCTTGCTGTAGGTTTGGAAATATTTCTCCTACTTTTGAAAACAATCTCAGTGCTGATTTCCTTAGATCCTTGCTGAAGAAAGGATAAAATGAACCTGGAGATGCAGAAAGACGGTGAAATATTTTTAGAACCTTAGTGCCTATCATAGATGCACTGAAGGACATGAAGCCTCAAGGATATGCAGAAGCTGGTAATTTTCCTTTTTACGGTACTTCCAGCTTTTACCACCTGCAGTACTTTCCTGGTGGTGTGTTTACCAATAACCTCTACTTTCGCTAGGCTGAATCAGCAGAACTTCAGCATATCTAGTACCTGTGCCTGCAAGAAATTCAAAGTTAGTTACTTGTGCTGTCAGCAGAGAACTAACTATCGGAAGTGAAAGGTGGGGGAAAGAAAGGGCATCCCTTGCTGGGGATGTCTGAAGATTTGCAAGGTTTGCAGTTACAGACTTTTAGAGCCTCATGTATGTACTGTAAGGTAATAGTAATAGAAATATAATTAATACTTTCTCCTTCTCCAATCCCAAAACAGGTAAAATATTAATTATGGAAAGCATTACCTTCTCAGATGCTATTTTTGTGACACATTTAAACTTGCAGATGTTACCAGAAGACCAATCAACATGCTAAACTCAAATTATGTCTGCTTATTTTTGTTGTTTTCCAGATTTTACTGAAATACATTAAAGGTTTTGAACAGAGAATTGGTTATGAAGGGCCTACTACAGGAAGACAACCTTAAGACAGTAATTAGGCATTTGCCTAATTGTGGTCTTAAGTAATTTAACTTCAGTGAGTAGGCAGAGATCTAAAGAGTTATGAATATTTTATTTGAAGAATGGAGTACATTAACTTTTAATAGTTGTCTACATGTGTTGATCAAGATAGCCTAGAAAAATTCCAGTTAGCAGTGATATTTTTTGTTTCATTGTAAGAAAATAGTGAAAAGGCTTAGGAACATAGTAGAACATCCTACCTTTGCTTTAAGACAAAACTCATAAAAGCCAGAATTTTCAGAGCAACAGAGGCAAATACATGACTGTTTCATCTGAAGAAGAATGGTAAAAGCCCAAACAGTTGCGAAATATTGTTGAAATAAATTATTTCTTAAATTTTCAGCAAATATCTTATACAGACTGTGCATGTCACGTGCGAATAAAATATCTGTTTTAGCTTGTGAAGATTTGATGGTGTAAAACAAGTCTTGGCAGACTATATTGTTCACTTGCTTAGAGGTGGATATTTCCTTGAGCCAGTGAGTGGGTGTGTTTGAAGCCAGACTTGGAGGAGAGAAACTCTCTTGCAGCATGACCTGAAGCACTTTAGTTATCCTTCCACTCAGAATCACTTTTCAGGTGAATGTTTCTTTTGACCAGAGAGGTAATTATTTTTCTGTCCCTGTGTGTCTTTAATTTAACTGCAATTCGTGGAAGTACCTTCCCATACGATTAGTGTAGTACTTCAACTACAAATTTATACCAAGGGCCAGGGGGGTGGAGAGAGAGAATAAAAGTAAGAACGAATTTTGGAGCTAGCACCTAAAATGCAGAGCTTTACAGGTGAAATTTCCTAATCTTGATGTTGTCTTAAAGCACTGGCCTGCCCACCCCGAACGAAATAAGTTCGCTTCAAGAGAGATGAAGGCCAAAGTACAAACCCCCAACCCTCCATCCCATTTCTGCTTAAAAAAATAAAAGCTATTTTCCACAGGTCAGCAAGCAAGTTTAGAGTTGAGCTGTGGGAAAAGCTTGCCCTAGAGTGCTAATGGTTTGGATAGAAGGGTTTTAATTTGAATAATGGTAGCCCAAAAGCTGTGACATCTGAGCAGGATTTTATGTCCTGGTTAAGAATACGGTGTCTGGATCAAAGCATACTCTTGGTTTGAAATTTTGTGCTGCTTTTCTAGTATTTTGTGTTGTATAGCAAAGTCTATCAATCTCTTAGAAAAAAATAATCTTGACTATTTAGCAATAAGGGAGAAAAAAAGTAATATATGCTTTCTAGCAAGCAAGTAAAAACCTGTTCACCACCAGCCAAGGTGAATTTTAGATTAGATTGTCATTAATTATGCTTTCCTTTTTAAAACAATGAATTTTGTTGTTGTCAGGCTGATGAATTTCAATTGTGGTTTTGCAAAGATGCTTTAAAGTTATATTGATTTAAATTGCTTTTCTTAGTCAATCATGTGGAGGGACAGCAGCTGGCCTGCACCCGTTCTTGCCTGCCAAAAAGCTGTCCTCGTAGATCTCTGTTTTGGGGGAATGAACTTCCACTATGATTTTGGTTAATTCAGTCTTGCTTGGGGCTGCAAAAACTACCAACAGGGACAAGATGAGATGTAGGACTTATTCCTTGAACCCATTGTGCTCCTGAATACATCGTGATCTGACTTTTCAATTTGATAAAATCTGCATACTGTTAAAGCCTGTGCAGGAAGAAGAAAACATACAGAAAAGGCCATTATTGCCACTAAAACACAGTATCTGTGTGAATAATGCTTGCACAAGAATAACTGTTGCACCTTTAATTGCTGCCCATAAAGTTACATTTACAGAAAATTTGAGTAAAACTCAGGCTTGGATCTGACTTGGTCTGGAGTTTAAAATGGAGTTGCTTCCCAGCCTTCTGCAGACAAACCTGCAGTCGCTTCCCTTGCATACTAAGTAGAGGGTTGAAAGCAAGTTTCTATTCAAACCAAAGTATTAGAGCTATTACAATAAGCTATGTTGAGAAAACTCTCTGTAGGTTGGAAGCAGCTGCTAACCCATCATTTTGAAGAATGATGGAAGCAAGTGTCTGCCATAAAAGGCTGGATGGATCTGTTGTGCTTGTGAAAAGTCTGAGTAGTGTGTTCCGATAGTTTTTTTTCAGAGAGTGGGAAAGATGCGAGAAGTGTAAAGCCTGTTCATGCAGGTGCTGTGAATATCCAAATGTAGATAGAATACACTTCTTCTCCAAGTCCTCTCAGAAACTTAGGGAATTATGTGATATGTAGCATGTGAGTCAGACTTGGCATTGGTCTTAGAGCTGACATTTCATATCCATTGTAGATGGATATTTTAAAGCTTTTTTTTTTCTTCTTTGAACACATCTTTAGAACATCAGTTTTGAGTCTGATGGAGCAAACATTTGTCTTTGAAATATTTTGAGAAAAGACATGCTCCCTTTTGTCAGAAGGATAACATGCAACTTACCCCTGGAGTCACATGTCACCTGATGGTTTTTGCCAAAGGAGACAAGTTCAGGGGATGCAGCACGGTAATTAGAGGGTTGCTTTGCTAGAGATGGGCCCTCAAAAGCAAATTAGTAAACTTCAATAGGTAGCATCAACGTGCTCAAGTGAACTTTACATCTTCACATGCCTCACAAAACATGCTAATTCTTTTGGGGCTGTGGAGGTAAACAAGGAAGCTGATAGACCTAAGTATGCTCGAACAGTTCTGAGAAGGTAATTTTAATGCTACTCTATTTCATAATGTTGACCACTTTGCGTCCATATTTTCCAAATGTCTTTGATTATGGGGCTGTCCCTAACCTAGAAAGTACAAAGTGTATGAAAGTTTCTTATATTCTTCTTGATTTTTATTCACTTATGCCATTCAGCATATTGCAACCCAACTTGAACGTTTCATAAGACCTGTCAAGCCTCAGTCTAGGCAAAATGAGGAGTTCCAGTGTCCTTCTCTATCTGCTTCCCTTCCAACAGATTTCTCTTTACTATCATTTTGGCTCTAGTGCTGCGCCTCTTGTGTGAGCCGACTTAACTGAATAAAAAAACAAAAAAAACCCAAACCCAGCTCAATAGCTTTCTCCTATATCAGTGAGTTAAATGAGTCCATGGAAAGGTCCAGTGAGCTGCAGAACTTGGAGCAAAGAAGGAGTGATACTAGATGTCCAGAAATGAGAAAGAGGAGGGACTGGAGTCAGAGAAAGGTAGGAGCAGTGACAGCAGACAGGGAGGATGGGAAGCAAATCTTTGGGTAGGAAAGAGACATTCGATTGGCTCAGAGCTTGTAGCATCACAGATACCATTTGTAATTTTTCAAACAGAGAATAGCAATGTGATTTTACAGATTTTCAGGAATTTATTCCAGATGCTATACAGGCACCATCTTCTCATTCCAGTGATGTTGCACTCTGTTTAAAACTTAAGGCTTACTACTGATTAATTCAGCAGATGAGACAGTTGGAATATCTTTCACATAAATGAATCTTTAGCCAAATAGCATTTCTTTTTCCCCAGAGACATCCCATCATCATTTCTACAGCCTGGGAAGTAGTATCCCCCAGTTCTACTTTTTATAACCTTTGATAGATTTAACTCACAGTATACCCAGATCATACTGTAGACAGCCAGAGCTGTGTTAGCAAAACTCTTTCATGTATTTTCTTCATGCATTTCTTTGGGGCTTTCTAGACACAAACCTCCTGTTGATTTATGGCTTCACACCTTTCTAAAATACCTGATAAGAAGTGGCGTGGATTTTGTGTAACAGAAAGTCATGAGAATGACATGGGTAGACTATATAAGTGTATTGCACAATTTAGTTTATCTATATACATCTTAAACTGAAAGTCACCAGTTTTGTGCTGGTACAGTAATTGGTGTGGGGTCTGAGGAGGTTAATGTGTATGGTAGAAATAACTCATTGATATAAAAACTTACTTGATGGTAGAGTCAATTGTCATCTCCCTGGTAGGATTCAGGTTGAATTACTTCCTTTCCAGTTTCATTTCAGAGAGCAACAATACTTCCCATTGTACTTTATCATACAAATAGTTTCTCTTATTATTTTATGAACTAGTTGTTCATAAAGTGCAACGCTTGATAAGCACTTTCCCCCCTAATTTATTGCTTTTGCTGAAAAATTCCTCTCTCTTCTTTTCTGACTTGTGTTTGTTTGGCTGTTACTTAGTATTTCTGCTGCAAGCAGCCTTCTACTCATTATTAAAACAGTTCTGAATTATTTAATTTCACCAACAATGGATTTTGGAGGAGAAAAACTGGAGTTTGTTAGTATTTATTTGATTTTGTATTCATGTAGTTTGTGGTATTATCAATTATATTGATGAGGGGATCGAGTGCACCCTCAGTAAGTTTGCAGATGACACCAAGTCAGGAGGGAGCGTTGATCTCCTTGAGGGTAGGAAGGCTCTGCAGAGGGATCTGGATAGGCTGGATCAATGAGTTGCATCCAGTTGTATGGCATTCAACAAGGCTAAATGTCAGGTGCTGCGCTTGGGTCATAACAACCCAATGCAGCAGTATAGACTGGGGGAAGAGTGTCTGGAAAGTTGCCCAGCAGAAAAGGACCTGGGGATGTTGACAGCCAGCAGTGTGCCCTGATGGCCAAGAAGGCCAATGTCACTCTGGCTTGTGTCAGAAATAGTGTGGCCAGCAGGACTAGGGAAGTGATTGTCCCCCTGTACTTGGCTCTGGTGAGCCCACACCTCAAATACTGTGTTCAGTTTTGGGTTCCTCACTACAAGAAGGACGTTGAGGTGCGGGAATGCATTCAGAGAAGAGCAATGAAGCTGGTGAAGGGACTAGAAATCAAGACTTAGGAGGAGCAGCTGCGGGAGCTGGAGCTGTTTAGTCTGCAGAAGTGGAGGCTGAGGGGAGACCTCATCGCTTTCTACAACTACCTGAAAGGAGGCTGCAGCAAGGAGGGTGTCAATCTCTTTTCTCAGGTGACAAGTGATAGGATGGGAGGAAATGGTCTCAAGTTGCACCAGGGGAGGTTTAGATTGGATATTTGGAAGAATTTCTTCACGGAGAGGGTGGCCAGGCATTGGAACAGGCTGCCCAGGGAAGCGGTGGAGTCCCCATCCCTGGCAGTTTTTAAGAGATGTGTGGATGTGATGCTCAGGGAGATGGTTTAGCAGTGGACTTCTACCATTAGACGATAAATGGACTTGATGATCTTAAAGGTCTTTTCCAACCTAAATGATTCTACGATTCTATATAGCAGTTGGTAAGGGCTGTTACTTTTAATGGTGCAGACATGATGGCAGTAACACTTTAAGACAGCATAATCCTTGGTTTGGCATATCTGTTATTAGAGCAAAAGTTTAGAGATAGCATTTCATGCTGAACAGTCTGTAGCTTGCCACCTCTGCTCCCTGCAGAACAGGCTGCTTTAAATTTCAGATATCTGCCATACATTCCTGTGTGACTGATATTTCGGTAAGTAGTAAGGGGCTCCCTGAAAGCTAAGTGTCATTCTCTTAAGAACTCACAGCCTATAGAAGTCCAGTGGACAACTTGGCTTATGGAAGGGAAAGAGAGCAGGTAAGCAGTGATGATTTGACTTCTCTTGTCTCACAAACAGCAAGTTAGCAGATACTTCTGATGTCATAGATTTGTCTTCCATTGAACTTAACCCATCATCTTTGTGTATGTGTTGGTTTTTGTTTGTTTGTTTTTTTAATTGCTTTCCCTAGATTTGAACCTCAAGGAAAGGTCCCTAACTTTCTTTTCCTGTGGTGATTCTACCTGAGTAGCTGCATGAGTTACGAAAAAGTTGTACAACTTCCTGCACCAGCTACCATGGTATCCAGCAGTGTTGCCATATATAAAGTGCTGATGAAGCAACCTGTTATGGATGGGGTTTTTGGAGGGTGGGAGTCATTTCTTTAGCCATGTCATGTTACTGACCAAATTTTCTTGGAGCTCAAAAAAAGTGATAGAAAAGGAACCATAGTTCCTTTAGTTGCATAAAATTGTGAGTAGAATATTCCAGTTTGGCAGGTTCCTGATAATGTAAATTGATATCCACATAAACAGGGATGAAATTTCTCCCCATCCTAGTTACTTCTTGGAGTTTGTATAACAAAAACAAAACAAAACAAAAGGCAGAAAACATTGAAAATACATTGTTATATGTGATAGTACAAGTATAGTTGGCTATATCTAAGCAATGGAGTTGCAGCGGAAGATAATCTGTGAACTCACTACTGATCTTTTACATGTCCTGTATTGCATGGTGTACTTTTTTATACCCTTGTTTTTTCTCACGTGTTTTCATTCCATGTTGATTACTTAGAACGTAGCTAGAATGATTCTTTTCTTTAAAACAGAATTGCTCTAATTAAGTTGCTCTTCAGATTATATATCTTGCAAGTAATTTTTAGAAAAGAGTGTATTTCAAGAAAATGTGTCCTGATACAATTAAATTGAAAGTTCAAGGTAAGGATCATGTAATTGAAAAATAGAAAAGATGTCTGAAAGGGAAGATGTGTTTATTCATGCCACTACTAGACTTCATGAAGTATTATTCTCATTACTATTCATGTTTTTTGAAGTATAAAAGCTTATCTAATACAGTTACCGTGCTAACTAGATTTCTAAAGAATAATTTTTGCAGGCTTTTGTTAGTATGAGCAGGGCTCATTAAACAATATTAAAAGGAGGTAACAATATAGTACTGGAGTGCATATTTTGAGAAGTGGTTCCTTGAAAAATCAGGCAAAAATTTTCGTAATTTCACAACGGTTTTTCCTTTATGGTGGATTTCATGGGCTGTGCAATGTATTATAGAGGCAATGAAGATCGACTATGATTGAAAATTTAGTTCCAACATTTCTGTTTAATTGCGTTTTAAAGCAAAAAAAAATTCATTGTACAAAATTCTCTATTCTTTAGAGACCTGTACAACTTTAAAAAAACATTTAAATGAAGGCAGTGCTTATTACGAGGAATATTCAGTTTAACTTTCTTCCCCCTAGCTCCAGTTATAGTCCCAGAAGTTACGGCAAAACGTTAAAGCTATGAAATAACATTAAAATGCCATTTAACGTGTCAAGGGAAACTTTGTTTATTTTTTTCCTCAGATAAAAAGACTTGAATAAAAGCTTTTTCCTCTGTAGTGCTTGCAGGTTTTCAAGTAGATGGAGAAGGCTGTTGCTAGCAGCAGATTATACCAGATGCACAGTTGCCTAGGGATGTGTGCTTTGTTTGCTGGAGGCAGGTCTTATTGTCTTGCCTTGAGGCATTAGGTTGAGTCTGTTAGACCATATAGGTAGTGATTTTTATCCTTTGAGCTAGTGGAGTGTCACATCGTGGTATGTGACATTTTTAGGTAATGCATGAAGTAGATTTTTTTTTTTGATGAGTAGGTGACCTCTATAGAAGTTTTGCAGAAACCTTAAATGTGTACCACTGAAAGAAAAGGATTGCTGATTTTAGAGACGACTTGCTAGGTTCCCTGCCTAAGAAATGTACTAAATTAGAATTTCATCATAGTTCTTTATTCCTTGATAAAATTTCTGCCAATAGAGGAAAGGATTTGCACTTATATTGAATATCGTAGATATTCATGCAAGTAGGGGACCAATGAGGCTCTTTAAGATGAATGTCTGAAGATTTCCTGAAATTTCCACTGAAAGAAAATTGAAAATTTTATAGACATATTTACTGCATTTATATTAGACATGAGGTAATGGGTGTAATACATTTTCATGTTAATTCACACTTCTCTGTATATAGGATATTTAATTTGTTCCTTTGAAATGCCTCATTTCTAGTGCAGCTGTCAACACAAGATATTTGGCAAGATGGCCTGTGATGTGTAATATTACAATTCCTTTGTTCTTATGAGATTGTATTTTCATTTGAGGTATAATTTGTAAATAAATTTGTCCATATTATGATTACAAAGTGAAAATTGTGACTCAGTAACGGAACTGGCTGTAGTACCAGTCTGGTTTTGTAAGTTTTTCCTTCATTAAATTTGCATCTGCTGGAAATTTCCAGGTATTCAGTGTAGCATCCTTGTTGTACTTGTAGAACATCACTTTCTTTAGTGCATTCAGCTTGGAGGCAGCTCAAGCAAGCCGAAGAGTGTACAGTCGTGTAAGCAACTGAGTATTTTGGATACGAGAATTTTTCTGAAAAATGTTATGATATGACTTAGGCTATTTTAACATAACAGTAAACACTTCATTAATTTATATATTGCTGGAGAAAATGTCATTTTACAAGGTTCCAGTTTGACAGAAGTCTGGCAGGAGATTGTGGTATAACATGCAACTGTGAATGACAGTTCTTAGAGCAACTCATATGTCAGACCTAACAAGTCTGCTAAAATTATTCAGTGCTTCTCTTCTGTACTGTTTTGCGGATTATCATAGAATCATAGACTTTAAAGATCATCTAGTTCCAACCACCTTGCTGTGGACTGGGACACTTCCCACTAGACCAGGTAGCTCAAAGCCCCATCCAACCTGTCCTTGAACACCTCCAGGCATGGGGCATCCACAGCTTCTCTGGGCAACCTGTTCCAGTGCCTCACCACACTCATAGTAAAGAATTTCTTCCTTATATCTAATCTAAATCTATCTTCTTTTAGTTTAAAGCCTTTATCCCTTGTCCTATCACTGCACTCCCTGATAAAGAGTCCCTCTCCAGCATTCCCGTAGGCCCCCTTTAGGTACTGGAAAGCTACTATAAGGTCTCCGTGGAGCATTCTCTTCCCCAGGCTGAACAACCCCAACTCTGTCAGCCTGTCTTCATAGGAGAGGTGCTCCAGCCCTCTGATCATCTTTGTGGCCCTCCTCTGGACTCGCTCCAACAGGTCCACATCCTTCTTATGCTGGGGGCGCCAGAGCTGAACGCGGTATTCCAGGTGGGGTCTCACGAGAGCAGAGTAGAGGGGGAGAATCACCTCCCTTGACATGCTGGCCACGCTTCTTTTGATGCGGCCCAGGATACGGTTGTCTTTCTGGGCTGCAAGCTCACATTGCCGGCTCATGCTGAGCTTCTCATCCACCAATGCCCCCAAGTCCTTCTCTTCAGGGCTGCTCTCAATCCCTTCTCTGTCCAGCCTGTATTTGTGCTTGTGATTGCTGTGACCCAGGTGCAGGACCTCGCACTTGGCCTTGTTGTATTTCATGAGGTTTGCATGGGCCCACCTCTCAAGCCTGTCTAGGTGCCTCTGGATGGCATCCCTTCCCTCCAGCATGTCGACAGCACCACACGGCTTGGTGTTGTCAGCAAACTTGCTGAGGGTGCACTCAATCCCACTGCCCATGTCTGCAATGAAAATATTAAACAGTACCAGTCCCAATATCAACTCCTGAGGGACACCACTTGTCAGTGGTCTCCACGTGGACATTGAGCCATTGACCACAACACTTTGGATACAGAGATCCAGCCAGTTCCTTATCCACTGAGTAGTCCATCCATCCAATCCACTTCTCTCCAATTTAGAGACAAGAATGTTGTCTGGGACTGCGTCAAAAGCTTTGCAGAAGCCCAAGTAGGTGATGTCAGTTGCTTTTCCCTTGTCCACCAATGCTGTCACTGTTGTAGAAGGTGACCAAATTTGTCAGGTATGATTTGCCCTTAGTGAATCCATGTTGCCTGTCTCCACTGACTTTGCTATCTTCTATATGCCTTAACTTCGCTTGCAAGATGATTTTGATCTTTTGATCCATGATCTTACTCTGCACAGAGGTGAGATTGACTGGTCTGTAGTTCTCTGGGTCCTTTTTTACCCTTTTTAACAATGGGTGCTATGTTTCCTGTTTTTCTGTCACTGGAGACTTCGGCGGACTGCCATGACTTTTCAAATGTTATACGTTGTGGCTTAGTAACTTCATCTGCCAGTTCCCTCAGGATCCTTGGATGCATATCATCAGGTCCAATGGACTTGTGCACATTTATGTTCCTCTGATGGTCTCAACCCTGGTCTTCTCCTTTGGTGGGTGGGACTTCATTCCCCCAGTCCCTACCTTGAGATTCTGTGGCTTGGGAAGTATGGTAAGAGCACTTGCTGGTGAAGACTGAGGCAAAAAAGGCTGAATGCCTCAGACTTTTCCGTATCAGTTGTAGCCAGGTCTCCTGTCTCGCTCGTTCGAGGGGTGGGTGTGGGTGTGGTTCAATTTCTTTTATCTTTCTTTGCTGTCTTATGTATCTGTAGACAGCCTCATTATGCTTCACATCCCTAGCCAAGTTTAGCTCTAACTGTGCCTTGGATTTCCTGATCCTATCCGTGGACTCTTGGGCCATATCCATATAATGTTCCCCAGATATATGTTCCTGCCTCCACTACCTGTTCATTTCCTTTTTGTGTTTTAATTTGGTTAAGAGGTCCTCACTCAGCCTTGCTGATCTTCTGACCTCCCTGCCTGATTTTTTGCATGTTGGAATTGAGAGCTCTTGTGCCCTAAGAAAAATATCTTTAAATATCTTTAAGCTTTCTTCTGCTCCTTTGTCCCTGAGGGCACTATCCCATGGGGTCCCATTCACTAGTCACTTGAACAGCTGAAGGTTTGTCTTCCTGAGGTTTAGAGTCCTGACTACACTTTTTGCCCAGCCTATATCCCACAAGATTGTGAATTCTAGTAGGGCATGATCACTGCAGCACAGGCTACCTCCAGTCTTGACCTCTGCAATAAGTTCCTCCACGTTGGTGAGTAACAGGTCCAGTGATGCATCTCCTTTGGGCTTTCTGTTGTCTAGACTAGGACAACCACTCTAGGATTCTCCTACACTGCTTACAGCTTGCTGTGTTGCTTTTTCAGCAGATGTCAAGTTAGTTGAAGTCCCCCAGAAGGACCAGGACCTGCAAGCAGGATGCTTCGTTTAGTTGAAGAAGGAACAATTCAGTGCCTGTAGTGAACATCTACCACGCAGTTTCCTTTGTTGGCTTGGCCTCCAATTCTCACCCATTAAGCTCTCAGTCTGTTTATTGCTATTTTTCAGTGACAGCTCCATGCAGTCAACCCTTTCTTTTACATAGAGGGCAACTCCACTGCCTCTCCTTCCTTGCCTCTCCCTTCTGAACAGTTTATAGCCATGCATCACAGCACTCTGGTTGTGTAAGTCATCCCACCACGTTTCCATGATAGCAATTATATCACAGTTTTCTAGCTGCATGATGGCTTCCAACTTCCACAATTTGTTGCCCATGTTGTGTGCATTGGTACAGAAGTGCTTCAGCCAGGCTGTTGATCCTGCTGCATTTTTGAGTGAAGAAGCCCTAATTCCTATGTGGTATTTCTCAGGTGTTTCTCTGCTTTCTAATGCATCAACAATGCCTGGGTTTTTGCTACTGCTCAGATCTCCATCCCCTACCCACACTGAACCTAGTTTAAAGCCCTCCCTACAATTATGGCCAGGCTGTTGGCAAACATGCAGTAATTGTTAATGGGTTGATATGTTAATAGATGATCTTCAAAGTTTAATGAACTTTAATGAATTTAATGAAGTTTAATGAATAGGAAGGTTTTGCATCCCACTGTTTTGTGTTTAGGGCTTCCTATGGTTTCAAGATTCAATGGTGGCTTAGTACTCAGTGTTGAATTTAAAGTGAGTCAAAATATTACTAAAGAAATTAATGGTGTTATCCATTTAATCTTAGTGTTTTGGTTTCACACTTGGTGCTGAGGTAGTACCAAAGCTAAGGAATTATGTAAGTCAGTATTCACACATTTATCTGCCAAAGGCAAGCAGTTAAAGCTTGAAAATGCTCAGTTTGATTTTTTTTTTGTAATACAAATTTAGAAGACTGATGTAATTGGTCATTTTGGACTGGTACTAAATAACTGCTTATGTTCTGTACTAGTGGGTCCTATCTGCATAGGATGTGCCTTGCGTTCTGTGTAACTTTTCTTGAATCCCACTTAATATCTCTGTCACATCTTTCTTGACAAGATTCTTTGCTATCATTGTGGCAAATAAAGATTAACTGCATTTGATTAGGGCTTTTGAAATTGTACTCGAAATGGTAATACTCTCCATGGATACTCCACAAACTGAGCCACATGTGCTATAGCCTGAACCCCAATATAGGATTCTTTTCTTGTATTGGTTTATTTGTTTCTGAGGTTCAAACATGTACAAGTTGATTCTGACTTGGGAATGTTTTCATTGTGTTGCTTTCTTATTACATGCACAGTAGGACTACTTTGAAAATGATCGATTTTGAAAATATTAACACTGTCTGTCTGCCTGCTTTAGGAAAGCCCAAGAAGAGAACAAGAAAGTGGTTCTAGCAGGCTGTGTTCCACAAGCCCAACCTCGTCAGGACTACCTGAAAGGCTTGAGTATTATAGGGGTATGTATCTTTATCAATTAGAAACCAAAGGTTTTCATAAATGTTTTCAATAGGCCAATGTCACTATATAGGCTTAGTTGACTTTCTCCTGGAAAAAGCAGCAGAGAAGCTTGGCACCTCTGTTAGTCTGCTTGCATTATACAGTACTTAAGCCTTCTTGCATCCACAGTGATTTGCTTTGCTTGTGGGATGAGGGTACAAGGAAATGGATACTGTTGGCAGAAGTGAGTTTCAGTGCCATTTGTAGCCTTAAGGGGGATGAAGATACCCATTGCCGTATTATTTAAAATACCACAGTTTATTTGCATTAAGATGAACAAATATACCTTTTATTAAAATCAGTGAAAGATGTGTAAAAGACTAGAGCAAATGCTACACAGACACAGCTGAGGGTTTGATGTTGGGTGGGTGGTTTTTTTTTTTTTCATACTATTAAGACATAAGGCAATGATCATTTTGTTTAAATTTGAGGCAGTCTGAAGAGTTAAATCCACAAGTGACTGAGTTGTTAAACAGTTACCAAGCTTTACCTTGAAAAGGTAGCCTGAGAGCTTTTGGCATAATTCAGCTAGTGAAGTGCTTTCAGTATCCTTTGAGATGAAGTAATACTATCTAATTGATTCACCTTTGTAAAATCCTCCTGAAAATCTGGGAGTCAAAGCACAAGCTAGAAAAGATTCTTCATTGTTTAAGGCTTTAAATTAAAACTAGATGAATTCGTAAAAGGCATGTGTGAGTTGAAACACTGTCATTGGATTCAGTGTGTGAATTATAGAGTGAAATAGTCCTGTGTTAAGTCAGAGCAGATGACTGTACAGCATCTTTCCTGCATTAAAAATGTAGAGAGGTCAATGTATTTCCACTTCAGTGTGTTGAATTCACGTTGAAACTAAGATTTTAAAGGAACAACAACAGAACATTCCAAAGCTTTCACTTTCATTAGGAGAACAGCATACAAGATGGAATTGTTCAAAGTAATTTAGAAGTAAAATCATAGTTTGCGATTAGGAAGAAGATGACTGCATTAACTGATTTATTGGAATTCTTTATAAAGATAGACTTTGTGCTGTTTGATTGACTTTTTTAATTAGTACTGTCACTCAAAATGTTTTATCTTCCAATTTTTTTTTCCAGCTGCATTCTCAGCAACATGTTAATGCATATAAATTAACTCACTGCCCAGAAATGATACTCAGGGGCTGTAAAATACCATGCTTGTCTGTATAGATGACAATGCATTGATAGTTACAGTTCAAAGCAATAAACAAATTTTGCATTGCACTCTGCAGTCTTTACAAAATTATATACAAGGGAACTATGGTGCTCCGTCATCTCTAATGCAACTAATTAAGTGCAACATACTCTGTGCAGCAGGATAGAGACAAAAAATAAAGGTGAATGGATTTCATGAATTTATGAACTGTGATTGTTCATATAATGAATATGAAGATATCTACACGTATGAAGACAGAGGTAAAAAGTATATTGCATGGCTATAAAATGAGTGTGTCACAAACCTTTGGCCAATGATTTGATATTTCAGTTCTGGTAAACTGAACTTGGGAAGTTTGGGGGACCCAAAGTTTGATGTTATTTTAGTATTTTTCCTTTATTTTTCACTTTCCTTTTTAAGTAGTACCTGATCTCTGAAAATTAGCCTCTTCATTTTAATTTTGGTGCCTAGAGCCAGTGGTTAATGAAAGTATTTGCAATTTTGTATTTATTGCAGCGAGATTTCTGTTAGGAGTTCTATTAGGCTCTTAATGCAGTCTTCCAAAGTATTGAGTTAGACCTGAAAATACTGAAATGTGATCTACGCAGCAAGGACACTGTCTTCTAACTGTCATTAGTGTGATAAAATTTACTTAGATACTTAAGCTCAAAGTTCTAAATTTTAGGCATAACTATTAACAGAAGCAGAGCCAACAATAGATATTGTCTTTGTTTTCAGTTTGTATATTTATTTTCTTCTCATATTACAAAGAGTGTGCAGAATGGCTGTATTTAAAGGATAAGAGTTATTATTACTACTGTAAAATATTTTTTAAAAGGCAGTTTTGACAGAATTGAGAAATAGACAATATTCTGTTGGCAGTTGGACACTGATTTGGCTTTAAAATTGTAAGCATTACTAGCCTAGTTATGTCAATCTTCTTTACCACCAGGTTGGTCTCATCTTCTTCTTGGCTGAGAGATATAGCTGATTTATTGTTCCTTATGTAAGCTCTGCTATTTTGTTGTATTTTATTTTTTTGGTGTTGTCTGAGGAAGCGGTTATTTACTAGCAACTATAATTCCCTTGGGGTGGCTTTGAAAAGGCAGTTTGTGTCAGAGGGTTTTTTTTGCTCATCTTGGTATAATGAAGGAGGAAGTTGCAATGTAATTACCAGCGAAATTCTAGTAACTGAAGGCTTGTTTTGAGCTGTGCTTTAGAAATAGAGTACTCAACTTCCATTGTTTTTTATTTATTTAGTTGGGCAGAAGGGAAGGAAGGGCAATTTCATATCCATGTTATCATTTCTGATGTTCCTGTGCATTTGTGTTTCTTTAAAACCATTACCACTTTTTAAAGATAATGTGGGTTGTGGCATTGACATAGGCTGTGTATAAGGTAAGCTATAACATAACATGGCTAAGATAAAGGAGCTGTTTTCAGGAAGGAGGACCTCTAGGTAGTAATAAGCATACCAAGTTTGCAGTGTACACAACACACATAAGAAGTTCACAAGCATTTACACCCTGGTGGTTTCCAAAGCTTACTCCTTTGTGTTTTGAGTACTGTACCCACTTCAAACTCAAGTGCATATATAGTATTGCAAAGAGAAATAGCAACTTCTGTAGATAGAGTTGTCCCGTCCCTCACTTTTCATTGTAAGCTGCTGAAAAGAAGGATACGTGACTTTGTGCTGACTGTTTTGTGGAGATTACAGAGGAAGGGAAGGGAGAAGGGGGAATTAAAGGTTTAGCAGATGGGTTATGTTCTGGAGTTCATGAATGGATGTAGGTAGCAGTAGTGATTCCTGATTTCCTGAGCTGAATGCAGAGGGCATGCAAAGTCCTTGTTTCCAGTGATATGATGAACTATTGGAATGGAATGAGATGTTTTGTTTCTTTGACGCTTTTCTAGAGTTAAGGTATGTGGTGTTGAAATAATGCTACATATCGGAGCTCTGACCAGTTTGCTAAGGGCCCACCCGCAGATCTGGGATGCTTCAAAATCACTGTACCGCTTGTACTTTGAAATCATCAGACCTACTGGATATGAGTGTACTGTATCAGCATGCATACTGCAAGCTGGAGCCTAATACACGTACGTATCCTGTTAAAGGCACACCATGGCTCTTCAGATGCATGAATCTCCTTGATTCCTGAATGTCATTGCCAAATTCTGCTTCCTTCCCCATCTTTCCCGATGTAAGACCTAGCATCAAAGACAAATTGTCTTTCTTCTGCTGCTGTACACCCATTTTCCAAAGGAAGAAGAATTTCAGCCCATTCTCTCATCTCTGCAAGATATAACCAGCGTAACCAACATGGTAATCCCACCTTTACTGCTACACTTTGAATCAGAATGTGCAGGTCATGTGCACAATAGATTTACTACAGGTTTTTTGGCCAGAGTTGAGCCTGAAGTGCAAAAGCCATCAAATCTCTGTGCAGGGATTCCCTTCATTCCTATGACCTCCTAATTATCCTTTTCTGTGATTGTTCTACTCTGTAAGATAAGCTTTAGGTGATTTTTTTTTTTTTAATGCCGAGTTTAAAACTCTGGAGTAAAATGCTAAGCAATTCCAGTAGCAGCACATATAGCAGTGGCACTGCTATGAAATAGTTTGATATAAAAAATCTGAAATACATTTTTGAAAAAGGCAATTGACTTCTCAAGCTGTACATCTATAATTGGTACACACTTTCACATGTAATTTGCCTTAGTTCTCCATTTGTAAAAAACAAACAAACAAAAACCTTTCAGTGAGCAGTTTTAACAGTGCCATTGCAAAAGAAGATCAGTGTAATCTTACCAAGATTCCCAATGCCTGTATATCACTACTGCTTTGGTGTCCTAAATGAGGATCATATGTAATTGTACTTTATTTTTGATGTTCAGTTCATACAAGTTCATGATGTTTGCAAAACAGACATAATACTTCCATACCTTGCAGAGTTTGTAAGGCCAGACTGTGATAAAGATTGCAAGCCTCATTGTTTGCTGCCCTTTAGCAGGAGGCCTGTTATAAATATATAGATACAAATATATATAAATACAAATATCCAGTGTTACACTTCGTGAAGGACAAATTTGATAGAATTTTATTTTGAATTATTTGAATTAGCAGAACTTCTTGAAAAGTGTGCTGAAAGCCCAAGGCAGAGGTGCACACTGTTCTGCTGTAATTTATAGCCACGAATGGTTTCATGCAAAATTCAAGCTCAGTCAGAACTGCTCAGCTGGCTGGCTTTGGTTTACCTACCATGCTGATATCCAGATATGATGCCTGGAGAGTGAGGAAGGAATTGCATTTAAGCACTCACTTTTAAACTGGAAATTGGTGTGTAAATAGATACTGTTCCTTTCCACAGTGATTGTGTACTGTTCTATGAATTAAAAGGTATAAGAATTAATTTAGATGAAAATTATACTTACACTATGTCAGAGTTTAGCAATGATAATCAATTGTTTACATGCTTTTCTGGAGTAGTCTGCTTCCCTTTAAAGTTTGTGTAGAAGCCTGCTCTCAGATTACCTTCTTAAATGAGAATTTTGGCCATTACCATGGCCAGTGTTGTTCTGATTCAGCAAAGGTTTTAAACACAGTTGTTATCCCTCTGAAGTCAAAGTGTCTAGTCACATGCCTTTTGAAGTTAATGTATTAAGACCTGGATTTATGCTGCCTAACTGAGGTCGTGTAATTCCAGAGTCTGTTCTGCTCGGCTGCCTTTATGGTCAGTAAAGATAATTATCTCTAAGATATTTTAGATTTTAGAAGATCTGAAGTGACTTTTGAAGATATGTATTTGCCTTTTACTGGCTTTAGAGAGGGGATAGGCTGAGCAGGCTTTTAGCGTGCAACATCTGACTGAGCTGCCTGTAGAAGGTGAGATGAAATCAAGAGTTGGTGAACTGGAGTTACAATCTTAGGGATTATGAATAGTGGGTTGTAACTACCTAAGATTATTTTATCTATGTAGTAACTGATTTGTTTCTTATATACAGGAATGAAAATCAAAGATGAGTAGGGCTTTCCTTAGGTGAAGAGATAAGATCGTTTTACTTCAGGCGATGTTCTGTCTCGAGGTGTTCACAAGCAGCTGAGTCCGGGCGGCGGTTGTGTCAGCAGTAGCCTCACGCTGTGCAAGCAGGATACTGCCCCCTTCCCATGTCCTGGGTGCTCTGTCCTCAGCTTCAGACACTGACTAGAATTTTTTTGTTTTGCTGAAGTAGTTTTCTTTTTTTCTTTCAATTAAAAAAAAAATATAGTGTACGGTATTTCTGGTCTTTTGTCCCTCCTTTACTGACTTCAGGACCTTTTTTTTTTTGATAGTTACTTTCTGATACTTGATGTGCTTACTTATTGCTCGTGTTACCTCAGAGAAAGTTCTCTCTCTGGGAAAACAGCGGTGGCAGAGAAGGGACAACTGGGAGAAGCTCCAGGAGTATTTTCTCAAGAGGGTCGTCACTGCCCTGACAGTGTCAGAGAAGCTTTAATGAATTCTGTCTTCAGACCTTCCATGATAGAAGGAAATTGCCCTCCACGCTGAAAGGAAGCAGGCTGTGGGGAGAAACTGCATTCACTTCAGAGGAAGATTCTTGAGAAGGCTGTTTTTAAAGAGAGCCTTACTGCCTTTTTTAAATAGCGGTGGTAACTTTGTCAGTTGCTCTGAGAGCTGAGACTCATCTGAGGGTGAAACTACAAACTTCTTAGCCAAAAGTGTCAGAGGCCTCATGCTTTGTCTCTGGCTCATCGATATTTGCTGCTGATTCTACCAGGTTAATCCCAGTCCCCTTGGCAGAAACAACAGACTTCAGCCAAGTGATGGGAATACCTTGCAACCACTTTCAAGAAATGGCATGTCAGATGCAGTAATTATTCTACAATCTTATGGAGACATAAAAAAAAATGTAGTGTATTCTATGCTTACACGTGTTGATGTATCACTGCACTGAGAATCAAAAGATAATTTGAGGGAAACTGCTCATTTGAATGTCAAGATGCTTTACAACTCCTACAGTAAATTTTTTTATCACCTGACAGGTGCTCTCTTCTGAGATAGAAAAAGTTCAAGTCTCAGTATAAGGAGATATTTTCTGAAGGAAATGAAATGCTTGCTTTGTAGGATTTAATCGTCTTCAAATGGGATGAGAACAGTCGTCATGTAACAAGCAGTGGCATAACTCCAGAAAGCATGAGCACCGCAACAATTGGCAAGGGGCAATGTGCCTCTGGTGTAAATATCCTTCCTGCAGCTGACTCCATCTAAAATTATCTCTGGGCTGCATTAAGAGGAGACAAAATTAATACCTTTTCTTTCATCATGTAGTCTGCCAGGAAGCCTTAAGCATTCCCACCTCTTTTGCAATACTTAGTTGGGCCCGATCATTCCTCTGCTTCTTTGGTGGTGCAGCTTGAACCAAACAGTGTTTCTGTGGTGCCGTAGATGCCCTTGTCACAGACTCCATTAAAAGACAGTGTGTGCCCTTCAGAAAATATTGGACATTCACGAATTGCTTGTTTTCACAAGCCTCCATTTTCATATCATAGCTGCAGCCACTGAGGGAAGCACACAGAGGCACTCAGAAAAGTCCCTTAATACATCGGCGTAGCTTTTCTGAAGTTTAGCACTTACTATCCAGCTTTGGTTGTAAGGGGCATCTGAAGACCATCTCTCCTGTTTTGTGCTGGTCCTATCGCTTCAGAAGGAGATTGGTTCAAATCTCTTGACCCACAAAATGCTTCTGTCCTTAATTCAATGGACACATTAAACTGAAAAAAATCTTTATTTCACTAAGTCTTGGATGATGTGCTAATGTTCTGTCTTCCCACATGACAGTGCAGGGTCTTCACAAGGTCTTGGTGCTTTCCTGAAGAGACAGTTGGAAAGAGTTTCTCTTACTTGCATGTTAGATTCATGGGTGCACTGTTGTAGATAGTATTCTTTGTTGTGAGGTTTACTGAGTTCTGCCTGGTACAAAATTTCTGGGTAAATATGCAACCTCTCACTTTTAACTACCCATTAAGTGTATTCAGAGATTACTGGGGCTCTCTTAGAGGTTATATTTTTTCCAGTTTGTCTTGCAAAACAGTTTCAGGATGTTATTACTGCTTCCAAGACAACTCAGATCATGTCTGAGCACTTGTAAGAATTTGTGTGACCATCCTCAAACATGCATGTCTGTCTGCAGTCACAAATCACCTAGTGCAAGATTACAGACATAGCACATTGCAAGCATGTCTTTGGGCTGTTTACATCTAGCAGTCATCTGTTGAATGTGATAATGACAGTACAAAGGGAACTGGGGGACTTTCTCTGATGACAAATGGACCGTATGTGCATTTGTATAGTCTTCTAGCTAATTACTGGGGCTTGGTCAGAGAGCTCAGGGCTGGTCTCCCATGGGAGTGCCAGGGTGTCATGGAAGGCAAGTGGTTTGAAAAGTGACTGACTTATACTTGTGTGGTCAGGACTGATCTATAGCTTTGGCCCCCACATGGATCACCTGATGTCTTCCTTGTCTGTCTAAGAGTTGGAAACGTGTAATTTCTGGGCTATGCTAATGTCTAGCTCTGATCATACCAGGAAGACTCAAAGATTTTTCTTGGTCTTCGTTTCAGCTTGGGCTTCATCCTTTGATGTAACTGTCTTCTTTTTCTTTGCTTTTTCTCCGGCTGGTTTCCTGCTTTGGCTACCCCTTCATCCCTTGGGCCCTGCCTCTGCTCCTGTTCTATATC
>VXAL01017799.1:173141-245063 GCA_013399475.1 Chauna torquata | reverse complement strand
TTCTGCTCAGCTGTCTGCTCTAGTTTGCCCTTAGTTTTTGTTCTACCCAAATCCTAATGGAGAACCATCTATAATAGACAAAAAGTCCACTGTGTGGATGCTTATACTAGAAACAAGATCCCACGATCTGCGGAGCTAAGTATAGTGCTATATCCAGTGGCTGCATTCCTGTTGTCAGTCCTGAAGGTTTAGATTATTCAGACTCACTGCAAAGAAGTGTTGAGGAGTGGTGTCTTTGCCTTTCATGCACCAATAAGAATTTTTAAGTTTCCATGCTTTAGGGGCTTCTCAGTGCCTGTTGGAGATGTTATTGGGTCTCTGCTCAAGAAGGTTTTATGGATGCTTTTGATACCACTCCTAAACAGAATTGTCCATAAGGTCAGTGAGATGTTGTGAGAGGAATCCTGCAGGTCTCTGTATAGCCAAGGAAATTTCATTACCATGAGTTTGTGATTTTTTCTTTTTCTTATTTTTCCCCTTTTTTTCAAATAAGAATCCTCCAAACACTTCCTTTCTCTCACTCCAGATTCAGCTCAGTTTTACTGAGATATTTTAAATGAAGATTGGAAGCATTCAGTATTTTCTTTTTTGGTACTTGGGGCTTTAGCTAAACAATTTCCAGTAATTTCAAATGAAAAATGCTTAATGTGGGAAATAACATATAAGGCAGAATACACATGCATTCCTGGTTGCAGTTCAAATTACCTCCAAGATGAATAATTTTAATTACTTTCATGAACCATCTTCTTGACTGACACATTCAGAATAATTTTTCCAATAAAATGAAAAAAAATATATTTTTTGTTGTTTTTGTTTTTGTTTTTGTTTTCCTTTCTGTCTTTGTTTAACAGAAGGTTCAGGGCTATGCAAAAACTCCGCAGATGCATAATATAGGAAGTAGTTATAGAGGTGGTTCAGGTTGTGAACCGTTGAGGTTTCTTTTGTTTTAAAATGATTATGAACTTAAACAGTTTAGTATCAAGATATGTCGCAGTAATATTTTTGGCAATGTATTTGGCACAGACTGTGTTCTGTGTTTGTGCTTATAGTTGTAAATGCATACCTATACAAAGTTGCATTTAAAATTTTTATTTTTAATTAAATAGAAAATCCCATGTGTAAGTATCTTAGGTCAATTTTTTTTTTTTAACTTACATCTATACATACAAAAGGGGCTTGTATACAAGTATGTAAATATGCGCGTGTTCCACATAAATGCTTGTGTGTGCTTTATTTATGAGTAGATTGCTATAAATGTAGACATATGTCCATAATATGCATGCTTGCAATCCAGAAAAGGATTTAAATACATATCTTTTATAAGATTATTAAAATGCCAGTATTAGTGATACTTTGAATAACTGAATTTCTAGAATTCATAACTAGTATGCTGTATTAAGAAATCTGAAGTGGCAGAGATTTGTGTTTTGAAAAGGCTGTATTTCAAAAGTTTTGTTTTGTTTTAAAAAAAAAACGTTTAACATGGACTTGATCCAACACCCAGGCAAGAAAAGGAACAGATTCCCACTGAAGTCAGTGGGGAACTCTAGGTCAGACACCAAACTACAGATGATCTTTTTTTTTAGCTGTTATTAGACTGATTGGAAAATGAATGTGAAATAGAGATGGTTGTGCAGACATTTGTTTACAGGAAATGACAAACACAGTGGTTTAAGGGCACGTAGACTCATTAGCTTTGATGCAAGTGGTCCAAGTTCCGAGCTCCTTGGTAGCATACCAGGTTCAGCTCTTGAAGCCTGTGCATCTTGTGCTTTTGTGCTTGTTTCTGAAACAAACCAAATAAAAAAACTCCAAGAAAATGATTGTAAAAATCTAGTACCTATAATATACAGCTGAGCAAAGCAGTGTTTAGAAATCGGTATTGTGGAAAAGATTGTGAACAAATTTAAATGTACAAAGTAGGGCTTTCTGAATGTTGTTTTCCTGCATTATATGTAACCTTAAATGTGTATATCTAGTAGACATTACATAGAATATGCACTTTGGAAGTTGTGGGAAGAATCTCAGCTTTAAGAATTCAAGTGTTTAATTTTGCAGTGTTAATGCTCATTCTTTCTACTTAATATACCAAAAGCTGTGTAGCGTATTGGTCATTAACTTTAAATAAAGAATAATCTAATAAGAAATGATTGAACTATTTATAACATTATGGGTGAACTTAGGCACATGTAACACCAAAACATAAATTTGTTGTCTTTGTTAGAGATATGTTGTGTCATGATCATTAAATATTATTCTGTCTTATGAAGAACATTAGGGCTTGTCCTTCCATTTCCAAACACTGCCTGCAGTAAATCCAGAACAATGTCTTGTTCACTCAACCTTGACCACAATCAGTTTCTTCCCATGTTCCAATGTCTTTCCCCTCCTATACTTACTTTTCATTGTTTTTCTCTTCTGTAGTCTGCCTCACAATATACTCAGCTTCTTCTTATGTTCTCTCTCATGTGCTGTTTTGGTCTTGAGGCTGGGAAGAGGGAGCGCTCTTGGGGCTGGTTGAGCCGCCTGGGTGCTGACTGCCTGGGTGACCACTGCCTTTCAGTGACCAAATGGACCACGAACAGCAGTTAAGGCCTGAAGTCTGTCAGTCCTTCTGTCACCAAGAGCCCATGGGATCCCTCTTCTGTCTCTTTGGTGACTTTTGCCAAACTTATGGGAACTTGCTATTTCTGAGGGCAAAAATTGGTTTAAGTCAGATGGTGAGTTTTAAAGTTACTTTTGGGACTCTGACAGAAGAACCAAGATGCACAGAAAAAAATGGCTAAAAATGTAGCTCCAAACTGTTTGCTTCCTCTTAATCCAGAAGAACACACCTTTGAAAGAAGAGTTATATAAAGTATGTCCAGTTTTCCACTGCTTAAATATTGACCTTATGACTCTTCTTTAGGTTCAGCAGATAGATCGTGTAGTAGAAGTTGTGGAGGAGACTATTAAAGGTAAGCATTACACTTAAAATAATTGCAGCTGGTTTGTGAGATGTAAGCATTAGATAGCAGAAATGCTGTTACGTTCTTTACCAACCTAATCCTTACTTCCTCCTCTAGCTAAATGTTTGGGCAGTGCTATACTTTGCCATGTGTGCTTAGTGTATGTAGTAATTTCAGAGATCTTTTCTGGCAGGAGCTCAGTGGCCTGTTGGATTCTTAGGTAAATGATCCTGAGTAGGCTTCAAGAACCCATTTAGGTTGCATCAATGTAGGTAGATGTGGAGTATTTTTTAAAGTTTCTGCTCTATCTCCACTTTCTTATGTTCAATCCTCTCATGTTTTCTTCTTTTCAGATGCATTGGCTCACTTCCTGAGCTTTTCTCAGCAGGACAGATAAATTATCTACTGGTTTAATGTTCTTTTTAACTGTGTTCCTTGTTCTCTCTGGCTGCATTCATGTGTGTGTACACGCAGTACTTTGCAGTGAAGGGGGGCAAAGACAGTATTGTTTCTCCAGTCTGACTAGTAAACATTTGCTATTAAATAAATATATTTGTCTGGATCTTTCTGGGTTACCTAAGTTTGTCTCCATTACTTATCAGGCCATAAAAATTACTGTTCCATGAAGCTTTAAATTACAAGCTTTAGTTTAATTGGCTGTACTTTCAATATAAACAAGTGTCTGGTCCACAAGATGTTGCCTGTAACCTTAATGCTGGAGTATAATGTTTTTGAAGTACAACATGAAAATGTAGAAACAGTGCAAAAAAGCTTAGAAGAAGAGGGGGAAAAAGTTTCTATTAAGAAATTGTGTACTGTTGTAAGGCTTTTAGAGTTTGCAATTTGAAGGCCTTAAGATTTTGTATTGCTTTGAATGCTTTCAGAAATGAAGCCTGTACTCCGAACCAAAACTTTTTGCAGTTTGTCTTTACCTTATGGCTTCTACTTTTTTGGTACAACCTACTGTACTACACGAACAAAGAGGAAACTTATTCTATGTATTCATATTTGTTACTGAATATGCACAATTATTTTTCCAGAAACATCATGATGTTTTTCACAATGTGTTGGAAATGGGGAGATGCTTCATGATTTTTACAACAGCACTGTGTTTCAGATCCCTATCTAATTTTCCTGAAGTGTATTTATTCTTAACAGAGTAAGATGATAACCTGGGTCAGCATGCCCTCCCTTTACAAAAATGTGCTTTGTAATATTTATACTGACTCGGAACATTACCGCTTTTTTGATAACATAGTTACTCAGGTTATTGTGACTGAATATTATATGACTAGAAAGCAGGCAAACAGTCTAGAAGCAATTGTTAAAATCATGTTTTTCATTGAATTGATTTTAACATTGCATTTTACATATTGAAGTAATTCTGGAAAATGTAGCATAAAAATGTTAATGTACACTTAAGATTTAAAAAATGTGAATTTGGGGAAAGATTTAGGTTACTTTCTAGCTTACTGTAGGTGATCTGAATAAAAAGGAATAAGTGGGCTGCTGAATTCCCTACATGGTAACAAATCCTTCAGGGATTTCTCAGAAGGTAATGGAACACAGGATTTCTGAAGTTTTATTGGAAAAAATTAACAAAACCAAAATTTCTATTTGAAAGAAAACTAGCAAATTGACAGGGGTCACAGGGTATGATAAAGGCTTGCTTTTGCAAAGGCCAACCATTAAAATTAGGAGCTTTTACTTATAATTATTTTTTTCCATTTAAATTCATTTAAAGATAATGCATTAATTTATGGATTTGGGAATCACCTTCCATGAATAGAGAAGAACGCGAAGCTGTTTGTCAGTGTGTTTTATAAATGATTCTAACCAGGAACTTTCATTATCTAAGTAAAGTAAAATACTGTAGGTAACAGTTCTGTCGGTTAAGAGTGCTTTATACTGTAAAATAGATCCATGGTAGAAGCTTAAATTCGTGTATGTAAAACCAAATGAAATGTAGCCCTCAGTCTTCTTAAGTCTATCACATTAGTAACAACTTCGGAAGCCTGAAATGTGGCAGAGGTGGTGTGGGACGGGATTAAATACAAATTTTGAATTGAGAGCCACTTTATATTGAGTTTTTCACTGGATTTTTGTCATAGTTCTATGATACAATTTTCTTCACCTGTCTTTTTAAAAGAAAATCAATAGGTTACATGGATGGTTTAGTCTTGTAGTGTGGCTGTGTCTATACTGAAAGTTTTAAAAACGTTTTGACTAAATATGTAAACTAAGTAAGTTTAAACTGCATAGTATAAGCACCCTGTAGGGCAGCTGTCTCTGTAGGTCAGTCTATCTGAGTTGTCTAGATATTCTGTCCATGTTTCATGATGATTATAATAGTTGACAGTTTTAAGGTTAGGGTTTTCCTTAGGTTCCCATTTCTTAAGGGCTACTGTAGATTTTTTTTTGTGGACGCGAAAAGGGAAACTTTGTTTAAAAGCAAACCTTCCCCCCCCTCCCCTTTTTTTTCCTAATGGTTTTCTTTCTCATTTCACAAGAAAATGTCTATCCTGTTGGATTTGGTTGAAAGCTTACTGTACTCCTCTCCCAAAATTACTTTTTTGGAGTTATTCAAAACTCTTTCTATGAAATACAACAGTGTTTTTATTTTAGCTTTATTTCTCAGTCTTAAAGTCAAGTTCGGGAAACCCTCTTCAGAACAGTGTCATTGAGCTGATTCAAGAGCTGGTTTCAAGAAGTATATCTTTATGGTGGTCTTTACCTCATATGTCTGAAAACAGCATAATTACCAGTTCCCAACTCTCCACTTACTCATAAACACTTTTTATGTGACTTTACCTCTTCATCCTTCTTCATCAGAAAATGGAAAAGAAGGTTGCTCATGTTTCTTTTGGCTGCTAGTGTGATAAGGGACAGAATTTTTAAGAGACCCTGTCATGCATTATGTTTACATCACCCTGAGTTTTATCACGAGTCTTATGGAACTTTCAAATTCCCTGATTATCAGGTAAGTTATGAAACTGTAATTTCCAAAAGTGATCTTTTAAAAGTGCAATATTTGTATACAGGTCATGTCTGGTTTATACTGTGTCCCAAGATGTATTTTAGCTAGAGGCATCTTCAGTTTCCTTTTTTTATAGCTTATATTGCCAAAATCTGAAACCTCTATACTTCCTACGAAGGAAAGTCCTAGATTTCAAGGAGCTGGACAAATGAATTTGATCTCAGTCTCAGAATTAGGTTTTTCAAAGTGACAGCCACAAAAATGTGGCTGGAGTGTGTCAGTCTTCCAGATACACAGAACAGTTTCATCATGCAAGTCTCTAATTTA
Organism: Chauna torquata; assembly: GCA_013399475.1. Lineage (NCBI taxonomy): Eukaryota > Metazoa > Chordata > Aves > Anseriformes > Anhimidae > Chauna > Chauna torquata. The sequence continues at coordinate 238,811 of VXAL01017799.1, read as the reverse complement.
ACAGTTTAGTGAAACTTTCTTCATCTGCACATTACCCAAATCTTAAGACCGAATTACAGCTATGTTTACATCATTGGGGCCCCTTATTTCCACTCACATGCTTAGTTTCCTGGTAACACGTTATAATGACATAGTATGTTAGCAGTTGCAGTGTCTGAGCTAGGAGAAAACTTGGTTATACTTGACACGTGCTCCATCACTAAGTCAGATTTCTGTACAGAATTTCAAAGTTGTTTGGGCTAATCAGTCTCTATAGCATGTTCCAGTAAGATGAAGCTTTTACTTTGATGGGAACCACAAGGTGTCACTATGGTGATTGCTCAAGTCAGCATTTTTTGAACCATTCTAAAAGCTGTCTTTAAAAATAACACAGTATGTGTGTGTGTGTACAAGCTGGGATAGAAAAAGTTTCCATGAAATGGTCAAGAAAATGTATTTACTCTGTAATTTAAAGGAGAAATTTTAATGGCTTAATGTGGAAATTCTTCTTGGTTTTGAACTTAGGTCTGTGTGGATTTGGGGCTTTTTCTACCTCCCCTTCTGTACATGCTAGCTGTCAAATCTCATGTTGAAGCTTTCTGGGGATGTGGAACATGGAACTGGAGCATTTGTATACAATCTGCTTTTAGCTTAGGCCTTAGGGAGATGAGGGGCACAGGTTGAATTGAGTTTAGTCTGTATTGTGTCTGTCTAACATTTTCACAAAACATAGTTTTACAATGGGTCATTAGACTTGATTGTTAAAAACAGCCAAAGGAAATTGCTTCAGGGTTGAGCCTTTTATACTTCACATAAACTTTCTTGATTTCAGTCACGTTGACCTGTCTGGTGAAGGTGCCCATCCATTCCCAGTTTAAACATTAACCAGCATTTACTAACTGTTGAATCGTTAATTACGGATTGCTGATAGTTGTGTCAGTCTGTGAAAATGAGCAGATGGATGGTACCTGTCTTCTATATAGACAAGAGTATAGAATTTATACCAGATTGCATACTTTAGAGAGATTGTGTATGTATGTTTGTGTGCATGTATGTATATGACTGCCAGCATATTAAATAATATTTGTATGTGCTGTTTGTTTTCATTATAATCTGCTGATAATAGCAGAAAAAATACTGTCTCTTTGATTTCTGTGATTGTGGGAAGAATGGCCTTGACTTAAGAAGTTGATGATGAGCCAAATGAGGAATAAAAATTGTAGGCGTCAGGAGTTCCTTTTTGAGGAAAAGTATTATTTGGCTCCCAGTCAGGAAACTGACTGTTTGTGCCTAATTGCAGCTTGAGGAGGGTCAGAGGGAGGGTAGTGGCCTCATTGAGTCCCAGTTTCTGTTTCTGTATCCTTTGAAAGGACATGGAAAAGCGGGATGTTTTTGGATGGGTTGCTTTATATATTTCACTGTGTGGTGGGCTGACCTTGGCTGGCTACCAGACCCCCGACCAGAAGGTCTCTTGCTCCCCCTCCTCAGCAGGACTGGGGAGAAAGTAAGATGGGAAAGCTCATGGGTCACGGTAAGGACAAGCAGATCACGTACCAGTTGCCATCGTGGGCGAAACTAGGCATGGGGAAAATTAATATAATTTATTGCTAATTAAAAATAGAGTATGATGGTGAGAAACAAAGACGAAACTAAAAATACCTTTCCCCCTGCCCCTACTTCTTCCCAGGCTCAACTTCACTCCTTCATTCCCAACTCCTCTACTTCCTCCCTCACAGTGACACAGGGGGAAGGGGAATGGGGGCTGCAGTCAGTCTGTAACAGCTCCTCTCTGCCATTTTCTCCTCACACTCCTCCCCTGCTCCACCATGGTGTCCCTCCCATGGGATGCGTTTCTTCATGAACTGCTCTGGTGTGGGTCTTCTCTACAGGGTGCAGTCCTTCAGAAACAGACTGCTCCAGCATTGGTCCGCCGTGGGCCAACAGTTCTTGCCAGAAAACCTGCTCCTGCATGGGCTCTCCATGGGCTGCGGCTTCCTTCAGGGTGCCTCTGCCTGCTCCAATGTCCTCCACAGGCTTCAGGGGGACAGCCTGCTCCACGATGGTCCTCTCCACGGGCTGCAGGGGAACTTCTGCTCCAGCACCTGGAGCCCCTCCTCCCCCTTCTTCCTCACTGACCTTGGTGTCAGTTTCTCTCACTTTTTTTCTCATTCCTCTGTCTCAAATGCTACACAGTGATTTTTGCCCTTTCTAAACTATGCTTTCCCAGAGGTGCCAGCGGCTTGGCTGACAGGCTCAGCTGTGCCCCGAGGTGGGTCTGTTAGAGCTGACTGGAACTGTCCGTGACTGGCGTGGGGCAGCCTCTGGTCTCTTGTCACAGAGGCTGCCCTGTAGCCCCCTTGGCACCTGCACCCAGTGCACACTATTACGTTCGTAACAGTATCTTTAGATAGTAGAACTGCCTTTTAAACTGAGATTGTTGAAAAGTGATGGTACTAGCTACAAAAATTTTGCAAGGGGTTATCTGTGTTTGACAGACTGAAAAAAGGTGGAGTGTATTTAAATCAGGTTTTCAACAGGCAATATGTAGAACCTTGCAGGTTGAAATGACAGTGGTTAAGAGATTCAGAATCACCAATTTGTATGTATTAATAGCTGAGGTTAACGGCATAATAAGGTAAATGTCATCCCCCAACCCCCTTCTTGTTCTCCATGGATTAGTAATTTTGGAGCTCTTCCTGTATAAAGAAAAATAATTCTAGATTTTTTTTTTAATTATCTAGGAAATCAGCTTTGTGTTTGGGAAGAGTGTCATTACCTAAACCAGTAGCATTTTTGTCTTCTGTTAATTTGAGAACTACTTTGATAATGAACATTGGCTTAAGAAGGACCTGATTTGAGTGTATCTTGCCTTATAATTTATAAATGAAGGTGTTTTCGTTCACCTGAACACTTCAACAAGAGCAGTAATTTGAATTTTGATTTCATGTTTCTGACAGCTTAGGAGAAGAATGGCATATTGAATGATGAGAGGTTCTACCTTTAGGAGACGAGTTCAAAATAATATAATTATTTGCGCCAGTATCAATTCGGAGATTTAGTTTTACAGAGTGTTATTTTAAGAAACAGTAGAGCACAGTGAGGAATATACAGAAATTATGGAGAAACTTCTGCAAAGACACTTTTGAGTTGCTTTTATAAAACACCAGTAATCATGGAGTTTAACATAAAAATTTTATTTGCTGGGGCAAGAGGTTTACATTCCCAGCAACTGGTTTCTGTTCTAACAGTAGAGTTTATTGCCTTTTTGCTGTGCCTGTTCAAATGCTTTTGGGCATGCAGTGGCTATTAGGTGTGTGAGATGATCCAGAATTTTAGGTGGATTTTGTAATTATTTTCATTTACTTGGTTTAGAAAACTATTGCAACTGACTATCTGTGTTACGAATATGACGTTGTTTTGTGAATATTTCACAGAAACTGAATGGGAGGTGAATAGTGGTGCAGGAGAAGAAAACAAGCAATAGGAGGGAACAGATTGAAAATCCTAGAAGCAAAATTTTGATTGTTCATTGTTGAATGAGCTTCAACAAAAAGATGCCTTTTCTTCAAGACCCATATGTGCTCTTTTCTGCAATTCTAATGAGTGATCTTCTTACAACATCCCTATTTTTCTATACTATTTACATTGGTTAAACTCAGCTCTGTTAGCTGACTCAGCTCAGCTTGTGGTTTGCTCTGTTTAGCTCCGTTAGAGAATCCTTTGGCTGGTAAATGTAAGGAATAACATGTTCAAATCAGTGCAATGTAATTAACCATAAGAAGGGTACAAGTAGATGGCAGAAGAGTAGAGATGAAATTAAAAGCTCACTTTTGCATACAGCAATAGGTTCAGCTCAGCATTTCACTCTAAGGCTCATTTTGTTCTGTTCAACCTGCACACCCCAAAAACATTAGGTAAGTTTTTTGTACTGCTACAAGTGGCTCTGACAATCCACCTCTCAGTATTTCCTTTCCTTAGAACACAGCCTGTTTCATCTGATTCACAATTGTTTTGTTGCAAGTTTCTACCCACTGTCTCCTGAGGTTTTAAACGGCATCCTTGATCATGATCAAATGCATTTGTTTAGAGAGGTGAGGACAGAAGTACAGGGGAACTCTTTCTATAGTTGATTCTTAGCATTGTCTTTCTGAGCTATTGAAGTCTGTAGCCAGTGTTTTGAATTCATAGCAGATTTAACATTTAGTCACTTTTTCAGAAAGACAATAAGATTGCATGATGTCAGAATGGAGTGAAGGTATTGAATCCTGAAAAAAAAATAGTGCCTTAATAGTTCATTTCAAGCACTTTCACTGAGAGAGTGGAAAGTACTGTGGATATGATGAAAATGATTTTCGTGAATAATTATACATAAATGATTATATCTTTTTAATTTCATTCTATGAAATTTTTATACAAGCATCTAATTCCTTGTTAATTGTGATCTCCTTTGCACTTTTACTTATTACACTCTACTGTTTTAGTGCTTACAGATATAGCTATGATTGAATGATACATTGCAGAAATACCAAGAATGAAGAGTTATTTTATGTTTAATGGAGAGAAAATGATCTATGGATTCTAGCAATGTAGGCCAACTGCAGAGCTTTTTTAGAAGTTTGTGAACTTACTCTATTTTTGAAATTAAATAAAACAAATTTTAAAAAGCCTGTCTTCACCTGCATGCGTGGCACTCATATTCAGGAGTCTTCTGAAACAGAATTGTTGTTGGATGCTAATTTTAAGTGCAAGGCGTAGTAAATACACATATTTCAGGCTAATATCATGTATGGCATGTGCTTAATAATATCTGCAGCTTTCTCTGAAGCTTTTTCGAATCTATATAGTGTGGAAGGTAATCCTTTTATGAAAGAGTTCTGAATTGTGCAGACAGGGCCAAAAATACCACCTGCTATCAGCAACCTGATGGGACCAGTTATTTGGCTAAGAGTATGCTTTTTCCTGTTGTGCTGGGACACACAGATAGGGAAAATATCAGTAATTCTGACAGCATTAGTCTGGATTATTCCCTGACTTGTAATGGGACCCAGTTCCTGCCTACACCAGTTGAAGAAGGAGTTTGACTTGCACAACATTCCCACTTTTGCTGATCTAGAGGGAGAGTAATTTATATTAGTTGCTTGGCCAGGAGCAGAGCATACATCTCCCAGTTGGGTCTGTTTTTTCTTTGAGTCTGTTCCCTGTATTTACTAGAGGCAGGAAATCCCACGGATGACGTTCAGCAGTGTCATCACTACGTAGCTAATGTGCTGTTGGTTAGCTTGGACGGGTTAGCCTGGGGGAGCATTCACACAGCAAAGCCCTACGTTGGTTAGTATCATCGTTTCTGCACTCGTCTGGCAGCATGCGATTGTTCTGGGGAGCTCGAAGATTCCTTTGCAATCAGTCATGTCTGTTGTGGGACAGCTTGTTTGTGCTTCAGGGCAGGCAGAAAAGATGAGAGAGTGTGCACCAGTGGGCTGATTCCACAAAGGTAATCCAGGGCTTGGGGTCTAAGCCCGCCTGTCCACTGCAAGCTCACCGAGTCTCTGGGTTTAAAGCAACTCCAAATCTGAGAGGATTAGCCTAAAGTACAACTAGCTGTACAGTATGTTAGGTGATTTATGTTGCATCCTTGTATCTCAGATGCTATTTTTGTTAGTCCTGCCCAAAGATCCAAACTAACTTGTTTAGAATATTGTTTCTACCCAGTAGCTGTTGGGTTAGAACAACAGCAGTCTGTAAATAAAAGCTGATTTTAATCTGGTTATTTAAGCTCTGCAATAGCTCCTGATTTGCCTCTTCTTCCTTTATTTTTTTTTTTATTTGATCATCTTAGGCTCCCTTTTCTTTAATACGCTCTTGCATGTTTTTGATACTTTCACTAAAGTTTTCTGATTCTTTTTACCTTTTACATTTACTCGATCTTTTAGTCTTTCGGTCTTTATGACTGCTTCTGTTTCTTCCTTATGCTTCTTCTTTTAGTACTTGTTTGGGCAAATCTACTCCTTTGTTTTCCCTTCAGATTGCTTTGCCTTCCTCAGCTACAGTGCTCCTGTGTGCCATTTTTCCAGTGCTAGCAAAGGAAGCTCTGTATTCATTAAGAAGTGAATAATGGTGGAAGGAAATGTGTGCAAGCATACATGAAATAGTACTTAGTCCTTTTTCCCTCAAGATTCTGGAGAAGATCAAACAGGTTGGTGAGAGACAGCTGGGAGGTATAGAATTGTACGTTGGCAGCCTTGTTGTGAGGAAAAGTGTCTTTCAGGAAATGGTGAATAAACTCTAAGTATAATGATGTAACTGGGAAAGGGAAAGAACGGGTAACAGAACAAGCTTAAAACAATAGAAATTGTTGCCGCCACGGCTGGGGTTTCCTGCATCTTTGAGGATTTTCTTTAAACTCCTGATTTTGAGCTCCTTCAGATATCTGCACTGAACTTTGAAGGTAACAGCTAAGAAATAGTGTTGTGTATCTGGCTGGGAACTGTTTCAGTGGCATGCTGTATTTCCAGCAGTGTACGCAGGGATGGAGGTGGGACCGTCGCTGGATGCCCTGTTCCATCTTTCAGGCAGATATTTCTCAGCAGCTACTGAGGGGTGCCAGCCTGTGGATTGAATGAAGCTGGCTATACAGTAGGTCTATTGATATCTGACAGATATTTGCAACACTGATAGACGGTTGTTAAAGTTAGCGAAAGACTAAGCCAAGGCACTTCCCTCTGACTGGCAAAATACCAGTTCAGTTTGAATCTGTTTGCTCGTAATATCAGTAGCTTCTCTGGGTCTAGGTCATAGCGGTCTGGCAATAGTCTAAGGTTCAGAGCATATTTAATGTTATAATCTTAAGGCAAAGAAATTCCATTACCAGTTCACTTCACGTACTCGTATTTCGAGCATTCTGTTATCGCACTCCTGAAGCACATAACATCTACAAATAAGAGTATGTATAGATGACATTAGTATTGTGGTACTTTCTTTGTATCTTTTTTAACAAGTGAAAATGAATGCCTTGAAAATACTTTCATTCTACACAGTGGTTTATCAAACTGACACATTCAAAAGCTTTTATTTAGTCTAACAATAGGATTTAATATCCCGATTAATTCATTCCAACCTCATCTTCTGTGGCATTGCCAAGTAATGTGAATTGTGTCTGCTGACTTTTATGTAAAGATGAATTTCACTTTTAGGCGAGCTCTGAAAATTAGAGAGCTCTGACTCCTTTTAAATTCTTTCTAGCTTGATTTCGTTTATACTTGCTGTGAGTGATTCTGCTGTATAAGCTTCTTCACTGGACTTGGTTAGTACTATTCTTGTATTGTAATCTGCATTAATCATCTCTTAATTAGTGAATACCTGCTCTGAAGCATGACCTAAACCTCTAATTAACCTTTTCTTTTTTTTTTTTAAATAAAATTTTATTTGCTCTACACTATGTGGAAGTAGAAAAGTTATCCTTATATCAGAAAAGCTTTATAGGGCTGGTCTATGAACAGATCTAGACTGGATGACCTGACTAGATCTGTTTGTCATTAAGCTTTATTTCAAAGCTTGCATCTTTCAGTGAGCCATCAAAACAGGAGTGGTTTTTTTGATATCTGAGATAGAGCATTCATTGTTATTGGAGTTGAACTGTGATTAACCAAAAATGGTTTTGTACCACACATTACAAAAAAAAAAAAAAAAAAAAGACTACTTTTCAGTTTGGGATACCTGCTTTGTTTAGTTAAGCTGTTATCCAACCTATTGGGTCAGGGAACAGGAAACTTAATCAGATATAGTGCTTTAAAAGGAAACCTTGATTGCAATGTTTTGCACCATTCTTAGTTTTGAAAGGAGATCATAAATGAGATTTGGAATTACTGCTTTTTCTGTTATACTTGATGTTGGTGTGGGATTAAGGCTGGTCAGACAATTTAAAAAAATATTGTTTAGTCTTTTCCTTATTGAAGATGACAAAATATTCTTTTTAAATTTTCTTGAAATAAATATGAGGGGAAAAAGATCTACAGCATGTGAAAAAGTATGATTCAGTGTTTATCAAGTTATGTTTTATTAATAGCAACAATGCTGTAAACAGATGCTTCAGTGATTACTTAGAATGAAAAAAAATAGTCCTTGTATGGAGTAGGGAAAAAGGATTTAAGGTCACATACTGTAACAAGATTTTTTCTTTTTTTTTTAATTATTGTTAAGTATGTCTGTAATACAAATTACTGTAGTTGGTTATGGATGTGCTGTTTGCTTTCTGAAAGCACTAAACTTTCTACTAAAGCTCATCTCCTGGTATTCTGTTGTTTTTTTTTTTTTTTGCTGTTGTTTTGTTTTTAATCCTGTGGTGTCTGGAGTGAAAAGTACAGAGCTATTACCATACTTGAGTGCCACACAGGTTTTGCAGCCTCATATTAACTTGAAAGGTAGTGTCATTCAGTAGGAGTATGAGAAAAACTGTAGCCATACGTAACATGAAAATAAGCTGCCTTGTTTGATTCCCTGGCCGTAGACACCCTAAGTTGGTGTGCTGGGTTGGGATGGATTTTTGCCAGTTTTAAGCTAGCTGGAGGGGGATCAACTGGTGATCATAGAATCATAGAATCATCTAGGTTGGAAAAGACCTTTGGGATCATCAAGTCCAACCATCAACCTGACCTACCCAGTCCCGTTGCTAAACCAAGTACCTTAGTGCCTCGTGCCCTACAGAGCTGTGAACCATTCAGTGGATCACGTGGGAGGTGATAACTGAGGTGGAGTTTCTTTCCTGAATTAAGAAAGTCTCTGAAGGTAAGGGAGGCTGGGTCTTGTATACCCTAGTGAGTTATATTTTACTTTGAAAATGTCTGAGGATTTTTTCTGACGTTTCTGGAAACCTGCTTAGCATCTAAAAGACAGAATTAATAAGATTTTCTAGACTACCATAGTGTTTATTTTTTTTGTCTGTTTTCCTAAGAAAATGGGGATTATATAGTTGTGCCTCCTGAACAGGTGTGTCATTATCTCCATTTCCCTCTCTCCTTACTAGTTTTTAGTCCTTTGACAAATTTCAAACAGGTTTGAGAGAAGTTGTGTAACCTAAAGGATATTGTTTTTCCAGAAGTTCCATGAAAAACGTTGTCTTTGTTTAATGTTCCCAGTATGGGAAAGGCAGAGCATGAGCTAAATTCTTAGTAGACAACAATAATTCACGTTGCTGCTCTTTGTGAGGGTACGAATCTGGAGGAGATCAAGCTTCACTGATTCTGCTGAGATGTTACTTTTTGGGGAACGAGGGCAGTTTTTTTGTGTTTGTTTTTGTTTTTTTAACTTCAGAATGGTGGTCTAACTCTAATACTAGATGTAAGAATTTTGAATTTTGTATGGTTGTTATTTTTAAGCCTGATTATTTAAGAATACTGTAAGTTGTTCCACTGCATTTTCAGCTATAAATCTAAATAGAGTTTTAATATGGTAAGGCAATTGAATATTTAAAAACTGGATAAACTGCCTTATTCCAAATAAACCACAGTGTTAAGAAATGATAAAAGGAATGTTCTCTGCTTCTAGTTCAATTTTTGTGCCCATGATAATGCTATCACTTTTTGTTATAAAAGTAAATCAAATGGTGTCATGCTTGTGACTCCTTAATGAACATTAGATTGGAAAATAACTGAATGTGTTGTGAGCCAATAATATTGCTGATATTGTCATGAAAAGGTAGAAGTGAATAATTTAGCAAATGTTAATAGCACAAGTAGCGTATTTCTAAGTTCACAGCAGGATGTAATGAAATTTTTCCCAAGTGCAACTGCAAAAATGATAACCTTTCAATTACTGTTATTGACATCTCCTTTTAGTATTAACCATTATGGTCTCACACCAGTCCTGCTCACTTCTTCATTAGATCAAATTTTTGACTGAGAATTTTCTATGTATTTCAAGAAGTCTGAGAAAGGTGGTATACCAAAAGTAGTTGCTTATCTCCCAGCTGTTGTTGCGGTAGCACAGAAATAAATTCAGAGTATGAATGCCACATTATTAATAAATTAACTGGTATCTCCTCAAAACAGGTAGTGTAGAAAGACTTTAACTGATGGATGAATTAGTTTTGTAAATAGCTGTTGGTACTGTAAGTTAGCAGATTTAGTTAAGCATGGTTTTCAGTTGATCTGAGTCTGATATCTAGATTGATGTGCTAGATGTAGTTCAGCTAGCACTTTTTACATGCTTTCCGTTCCATCCATCCTCCTGCCCGCCTTTTTTAGGATAGTTTTTTGTTTTCTTAAATAGTATGTAAGGAATATTTCACATATTGTAGCTGTAGTTTCATGTATTGTCAAAGAGTTTTCCAGCTTCACGGGGTACATGCTTTTTCCCTTTCCTCCACTCCAAGTAGTGGTCACTTTCCACATCTTGTCAGTTATCTAGCGTTGGTTTCCCTTGCCTACTGTTATGGCTGATTTTGCCTGGGCTTTACGAAATAAATAACACAAACGTTCTCTTTTTCACTTGGGGATATTTTTACCGTAAGCTTTGCAATAATATACACTCAATTGCTTTTATTCTTCATTGTTAGCTTTTGCTTCTGAATTTTTAGTGAAAACTGTCATTTGTGCTCTTAAAGGATATCTTAAAATAGGTGGTATAACTGATGTACTGTTGCAGGCAGTTGGTGATAGTATCTGTATTTTACTATCTAGATATTAGTGGCTTCAGCAAAGGAGTTGTGAGGCAATTTTCTGACCTGCAGTTTCCTTGGTGTGGGAGGAACATGCCCTGGGGCGGTCCATATGATCACCTCTGTAAGTCTAGGGCAGTAAGGGTGGGATGATCCCTTTCCTCCTGCTTCAACTCATCGATTTCAGCCACTTTCAGACAGAGGCACTAATGCAGTAGATTTGTTATTTAGCAGCATCTTAACGCAGCTGCTCTGCATGTGTCTGCATACTCATGTGGCAATAGAACCCTCTCAATGTCCTGTAGGAAACAAGATTTATAGGAAAAGAGCAGGGTTGTCAGGTTAATGTGTCGCAGGAAGAGAACCAAGGTTAAGGGGAAAGTTGTCGCTGGATAGCGAAGAATTTGCACATTAAAATCACCGGTGATTATAGATTAGAGGTAAAATAGACAGTAAATTCCTCCTCCCAACGCTCTCTGCTGCTCAAAAATCCTTTTTGGTTCTAGCTAATCTGACTTGCTAGAATGGGACTGGGGAAGCTGATGCTGACCGTAAATCTTGCTTGTCAGTTTAGCCATGAGCATGTTATCAGGATATACTTCAGAGTACTTTCTGTCAGACTTATATAGTCAGGCAACTTAGACTTGAATATGTTGGTTCTTCAAATAATAAGCTTTAAAAATGTTTAGGAGTAGTTTATTATCTACTCATTTAGGCTTGCATGAAATTTGGGGAAAAAATATTTCAATCCTGCCATACTACTTACTTAAACATTGCTATGTTGATATTTGCTTGCAAATGTGAAAATGAAACTGCTTGGATCATTTTAATTGAATAAACCAGAAAATGCAAGTGTGAAAAGATAATTGGATGAAATAATTTGTTCATTTTAACATGATTAATTTTACCTGTCAGTGTCTCTTTTTAAATGCTCCAGTTGATGGAAATAAATTATTACATCTTATTCTCATTTTCAGTCTTTGAAGTATAAACACTGCTTATGAAGAAGAGCAAATCAAAACAAATACGTGCTTTGTACTGACTGCATTTTTATGCTTCATTTGAAGGTCATTCTGTGAGACTGCTGGGTCAGAAGAAGGATAATGGAAAACGTTTGGGCGGAGCACGACTGGATTTGCCAAAGATCAGGAAGAATCCACTGATAGAAATCATTTCCATCAATACAGGGTAAGAATCTTCCAAACTTATAAAATATTCAGTACTGCTGAGGAATTCAATTTATGTCTTTCTGTAGGCCTGGTGTATAATTTCTAAGTTACACAGAAAGAGGAAGGACAACCACTTTTAAATAGTAAATGATCTCAAATGGCATTCTTTCTGGAACATAAATCTCTGCTTATTTAGGTGCAAGACTTCTACTGTTCCAGGGCTGCATTCAGTCATGCAGTCCTCTTTGTTCATCTAACTGTTTCTCAAAAGAAAAGTTCCGGAGAAAACTGGAGAAGAAAAAGCATTTAGAGGGTTTTTTTTGTTGTTTGTTTGTTTGTTTTCCTGAGCTCTTGTGGCTTAGAAAGCATTTCTGAAATATTGTTTGTAATTTATTAGGATCTGTAATCACCTGATTGTCAGCCCAGATGTATAAATGGCTAAATTAGATGTATTTGTTTCTTGCCCCTCTGATATGTTTCTAAGAGTTTTCATGCTCACATTTCAGCCTTTGCTTTGTTTGACTAAACTAGTCTCTGCCTATGAAGCAACTCCAGATACCTATTTCTCTATAAGATTATGAGTGTTTTTCTGTTCTGTATTTCTGCTTTTAGGAATTCCATCTGTAATCTCCTTTCCTTTGTTGCTTTCCTTTTCTCCACTCCACTCTGTTATCTACCATTTGGTCAGTTTCCTTAAAACACAAGCAAAAGTTCCCCACACAAGTCCTCTTCTGATTTTTCCCATCTTCTTCAACTTACATAGTCATTTCCCAGCTGGTGAATATAAAATGTGTTGCTCTAGGCATCCCAGGCAGGTGAGAACTTAATGCCTAGAGGAGAAAAAAAAAACAGTGGTAGATCTTAGCTCTCGTTGTTTTGAGTTTAGTCTAGCACTTTCATAAACTAGCTTAACTACTGTCCTCTTTCTCTTACTTCCTTTTCTTTAAATAATCTTTCCTTCATAATTTGATATGAAAGCTAGAATGGAATATCAGTTCAAAACTTAGTGTAGTTATTTTTTTTCTTCCTCTGATCGTAAACGTACGGCTGATTTTTTTCATATTGCTGCGTTGTAATGCTTTTTATAAATACAGTTCCATGCATTGATTGCTTTTGAAGTCTGTATATGAGCTCTTCTGGTACAGTTATTTTAAGTGTTCTAAATTTTTCTTTCCCTATTGTCTTTCCTGTAGATGAATTCTCTGTGCCTGTGTGAACAAAATCCTTTTCATGATTTAAAAGAAGCAAAGTATTCTTTTACATTTGATTGTGTCTGTTTCAGATGGTATATTTTTTTCTTTTCCATTAATGTTTATAACAATCTACTGTAATAACATATTTCTAGTTGTCGATGGATGTCAAGGATGTAAACTGATTTATCCATGGTCTTGTTTGCATGTCTTTTGATTTCTAATGGTACGTTGAAGGTAGTACTGGAAATAACAGGTTTTATCTGGTTATTGCTAGCCTAATTACAGAAGTTAATAGAAACAGGCTACTGTAGGGTGTATGCACTTAACATTAGGCAGCTGATGAGTATCAACCTTTTTTTTTTTTTACAGATTTTTGTTTTTTTTTTCTTGAACATATGTGTTTTCATACTGGGTTAAAAGCAAACAAAAAAACTACTTTCAAAATGATCAAACTGCAGACAATTAACATCTTCCAAAGATGTTACCATGGGAAAACCTTTTATTTAAGACATGACAGTTTACAAACCCTTATTACTTTCATTAGTAGTTATTGCTGTCTTAGGTCAATACAATATGTTTCGTACCGTAGAATAACCTAAAAAATAGTAGAAGCCACAAAATATATTTATTTCATGGAGAATGAAGTCAAATATGGACCAGAATATTCTGAAAACCTCCAACACACAAGTCAGTTGTATGAGGCATCTGAATTACCTAGAGTTCCATTCTATGTTATATAGCATGCTCAGGGAATCCTGCCTCTCCTGAAACGCAGGTTATTGCTTTCCTTCTCTTCCCCTCTCCCTCTCCACAATCTCTCCACCTGTGTATTGCAGGTGACTGTTTTGGTTACTACCATGGGTTTGAAAATTAAACTAGCTGTACAAAGGCAACAGCATTCAGTTTTCTCAAAATGTGAAAAGATAACCAGTGAAGAACAAGACACAGTGTGTGTTACTTATTGTGATCTGACTCTGTTCATTCTATCAGCTTTGACTTAGTAGTCTGCCTTTGGTGATTTTTAGTACCCATACCACATCTGATCTGAGCTGTTTTCTCTGTGTAAAGACTGGAAAAATCTTTGAAGATTAGTTTTTGGTTCAGTCTTTATTGAGAGATGAATTTGGATTGGACTGGAAGGCCTTAAAATAGTAAGAAATACCTAGTTAAAAATAATGACTTCCATTTTGAAATACATTTGTCTGATGCCATTGATTGATAGTGTCCAGGATCAGCATGAGCAGGGCTGCTCGGTGAAGGAGGATGAGAAGGAACCAGAGGGAGCTATCAGCCCAGTGCCCTCACCAATGGGACACCATGCCCCGGGGCCTCAGCACTGCAGGCAGAGCTGGGACCGATAGCAGGAGCCATCGACAGTCCCAAACATGGCAAACAACTAACCATGGCCAGGGTCCAGGAGACAGGCACAGGGCTGGAAACAGGTACACTATTTAAGTCCAGGGCAGGGCTGGGGACAGAGGCCTGAGCTTAACTGGGGCTCCTCACTGTTGTGGTTTAACCTGGCAGGCAGCTAAGCACTGCTCAGCCATTCCCTCACTCTCCCCCCCAACCCAGTGGGATGGGGGAGAGAATCGTAAAAAAAAAAAAAGTAAAAGCTTGTGGGTTGAGATAAAGACAGTTTAATAGGACAGAAAAGAAAGGCAAAATAATAATGATAATGATAATAAAAGTAATAATAAAAGAATATACAAAACAAGCAATGCACAATGCAATTGCTCACCACCCACTGACCGATACGCAGCCCGTCCCCGAGCAGCGGTACCTGCCCCCGGCCAACCCTCCCAGTTTTATTGTCCCATGTGATGTCATATGGTATGGAATATCCCTCTGGCCAGTTTGGGCCAGCTGTCCTGGTTCTGTCCCCTCCCAGCTTCTTGTGCACCCCCAGCCTCCTCGCTGGCAGGGCGGTATGAGAAGCTGAAAGTCCTTGGCTCTGTGTAAGCACTGCTCTGCAGCAACTAAAACATCAGTGTGTTATCACCAGTATTTTCCTCCTAAATCCAAAACAGGGCACATACCAGGCACTGTGAAGAAAATTAACACTATCCCAGCTGAAACCAGGACACTCGCCCAGAGGGGTCTGGCTGAGATGGCAGTTAAGGCTTGTTGATGCCCTCAGGGCTGTGACAAGTGGTGGTGTATTACCATTTACAAGCTGGGTCTTAATGGACTCTTGGCCTCTTCTGTGAGGCTTGTTGGAACATGCGTGTCCCTCAGCCCCAAAACACTGGAGTCTTTGATGGCTCCTGCTAACCCCTTTCCCTCTTCAGTAATACGAATAACATTGTGTATGTGGACACCTGCCAGCTGGAACTGTTCTTCTGAGAGTTCAGTAGGGCCAGTTTATTTTTGCGAGTCTTTAAGCATGCTGATTATTAAGCTATCTCTAATACTTGTAAAGCTGTGTCTGAGAACATGGTTGCAGTTGAAATGCAAAACTGTGGAATAAGATTTGATTCTGAACTCGAGACAGTTCTCCCCAGTAATTTTGACTTGCAGCTTCTTCTTATTGATTGTTTTTTCCCTCAAGCATGGAGAAGAAAAAATTTCCTGTCCCAAAGGATTTTGTCCTTGTATAACTGTGAACTTCTTTCTTGCCCATACACAAATGCATGCACACGCATACATGCATCCCTTTCAATGTTTGTTTTCCCTAGACTGCTGCTGTACATGAGACCGCTCAGATGTTTTGTCTAATGAATCAAGTCTGTCCTGCCAAGGGACAAACATACTGTATCCTCTACAGTATAAAGTCAATAATAATAATTAAAACCACACACAAAAATTGGATGTGGAATATCTGTGGAGGTAAGTGCTGCCCAGCCCATTGTGAGCCAGCTCAGGGTTCTCACATGGTAGCACATTTATCCTTAAAATGCTGCTGCTGCATCTTTAAAGGGACCTGGTTCAAAGTTTGACTTTTTTTCTGAATTTTTTCTATTATTAAGTTTGATTGCTCTGAGGTTTGCTGTTTTCTCATTTAGAAATCCAAGCTATCTTTATCTGTTTAATTTGCTGTGGCAGTTCTTGATTCTGTCAACAAACAGTGACTCTAGAGAAAACCTTCCATCCCAGGAGCAACATTTCAGAGTTCCTGAGTATGTTCCCAAAGACACTGTGGTGAGTACCACAGCAGGGCCACAAGGGACTTATCAGACTTCTCTGACGCACTAATTAATATACATTAGGGAATCTTAGTTTTTCCATGTGTCGAATACATAAGGAAGCTTTACCAACCCAGTATTCCATATATGCTTTAGGTTGACCTCCTTAGTTTTCCCCTAATGAGTAAGTGCCCATTTCTTTCTATATTGTTTGCTTTACCTGTTATCAGTTAGGAAAAAAAGTTCAATATTTTTCAAATCAATCATTCAATTTTTTTTATATATAATAGGCAGTTAATAAAAACTCATGATTCCAGCAGAGCTTGGATAGTTGTATTGGTATCTAGCAAGCGCTGCAATGATATTAATAGATTTGAACCTAGAAAATGTGATATGTTCCCGTCCCCCAAAATCATTTTCTGCTTTCAACTAAGGGCACTTGATTCCATCTCTTTCACTTTTGTTCATGTCCTAATCATGTATTTTGCAGGTCATCTTACTGAAACAAGCAAGGTAATAGTAGTAGAATAGCATTTTAAATGGTATTTGGAGAAAAGGCGTAAAGTTGTTCACTAATTTCCTAATGTGATTATTCCATCTGCCCGTTTGAAGTGAGAAAGAGAAATGTTCTGACATCCATTTTGCATTACAGCTTTACTTTGGTCTAGGGAAGAATCTTACATTCTCCTCGTGATCTAGTCTTTGTTAGTGCCAGTATCATAACCTATCTAGCCACTTAGACAACTCTCTTTAGTGGGATGAAAACTTAGTCTTCCACCTTTTAATTGAGTAGTTCTGTATCCTGAATTCTCTACTTTGTAGATTGGACTGTCACTTACTGATGTAACTGTGTTGTTGCCATGGCCTTAGCTCCCTTTTATCCAAGCTGATACCAGTCATATGCACTTCAAATATGATTTTATTTGTTCTTTGCCTGGATGCCTTGGGAAGCATAAAAGGAGTACAGTATGAGTTGTATGAGCTGAACGTGAACCAACACTAGAAGTTACTGTTGGGTGGGTTGCACATGCGTTCACTGAAGTGCTTTTCTGTACTCTGAAGTTTTTGCCCCTTTTTTTTCCTTCTGGAGCAGGCGTGTTATTGTGCTGCTGATATGGCTGACTAGAAAAGAAATCTAAGCACGCGTACAGGATGTTCAGAAACAAAGGAACATTGCAAAGTGCGTGTGTGTATTAGACTAACTCAAGAGCTAAGAACTGGTACAACTCGTGATAAATTGCAGTGCAGACATACCCAAAGGGTCAGGTCTCTGTCCAAGTTTCTCATTGTTCTCCATCATATGAAGAGACTGCATGAATCCCGTGTAGTTTCATTTTCTTGTCACTTTTTTCGGCTGTATTATTAAGCTATTCACAGGGCAGGGAGCTCTTTAGCATTTGGCCCAGCAATCTGGGTTTGGATGTAGTTTGAAAGGAGAAGATCCACAGTGATGCCAATAGCACTGTGTTATTCAGTGGGTACTCTGAATGTTGAAGAAATGCAAACTTTTTTTTCGAGGGACAGTCCTTGCTTGCAAACATGAGAGTGAATGTACGTAGTAGCGTTCTTAGGATTTTCTTTAGAAGTCCTTGATTCTTCTCATAAGTTTTGTAGTATTTTCGTATGCCGTTCTTTGAAACTCTGTATTGGTGGTCATTCAGAATGTTTCTAAGCTGATGATGGATCCAAATCTAGCAGAAGAATTTAAAAAAAAAGAAAAAAAAGTAGTTCTATTTACAGCACTTGGTTTGTTTTATGAATCAAGTGATCAAAAATTCATCATTTAAAAAAATAAGCTGTACAGTTACTGTCATCAATCCTGTCATTCCCAGGCAGGAATATTTCACTGGTTATGAATTATGAAAGGTTAAAATTCTACTCTTTCATCTGTCATAAGCAGTTTTTCAGTTTTATTATGAGTTGGGGAATATGAAGATTGAATTTTCTTTGAGTTGCATTTTAATTTTATATGAGGTCACATAATATTTTGTCTATAATATCGCACTTCAGCATTTATTTAGGATCAAGTCTATAAAATACACTGGAGTTAAATGGATATGGAAGTGTAGGTAATCCTGTTTTGTTTTTTTAATTCTACCAAAAAAGACATAAACTTAAAATGAAATGCTTTCAACTCTATTTTTTTTAATGTGGGTATCTGAAAGAAAGATTTAGTTAACTTTTCTCACATTCTAAAACTGTGCAGTGCTAGATGTTTTTCTCCTTACTTTTGATGCGTAACATCTAGGTACCTGTGAGGTGTTAGATAACAAAAAATGTAAAATAATGCTGATAAGAGACGTGGAAAGTCTTTGGTGGTATGCATATATTCATTTTGCTATAGGTCATTTTTGAATCAGCAAATTTCAGGCTGTTTTCAATATTAAAAGTGGCTCAGATTCCTTCTCTTTAATTACTGCTACTGGTTGAAATTTCATGGACAAGAAATACCAGTGGCTTTCCACGTAAGGCAGTACGTAGGGAGGCAGTGGCATCATCTCAGAAATGAGGGGCTTACAAACAAAAAGATCAGGAAGTGAAGCATGTGTCTCTGCATCCTCTGATGGAGGATTAATCATTGCTTCGGAGTCATTTGATGCCAGTACACTGGCAGATGTGTAGATCCCAGTTAGAACAGTATCTATTCCTTTGCCAGCGTAAGATTCCCAAGTGACAGAAATTGGGTTCTTGCGGGCACATGAAGAAATGTATCAGTGAAAAATGCATCTAATTATTAATCTGAAAGTATGCAATGAGTTAAGTGTTAAACAGCCTCAGGTGCAGAATCAGAGCCCCAGGGACATGTGTCACAGGATTGAATGGTGGTGAACAGAGAGTTGGGAGACTGATCTGATGAATCTACCTTTCTTCAAAGTTTAGATTCTCTCTCTTTCATTTTTTGGCAGCTAGAGTAAGCATCTGGCTTTGCTGAGATTTTTTTTCTTCATGTGATTTCCGTAAGGGTTGTTCTTGTCTGATTGTATCACTGGGATGCTGAGCAGCTGCTCCACAGTGGCTTGGGCTTGGAGTGCTGATCCTCACTCTGCTCCTGCAGTACCCTTTCAGAGAATCTCTCTTCTCCAGAAGTCAGTCATGTGTGCTTTTCTCCCATTACAGTACCACTTTTGTATGAGACCAGTGTACCACAGAGTGACTGCAGATCCGCACAGTTATTTGGTGCTGTGCAGTCCCCTGTAAGAAAGGGAACATGGTCATAAACCAGGTGGACATGGGTTATTAAAAAAAAACAAACAAAAAAACCTGGTCAGTCTGTGCTGATTAACCACATATTTGCAATGGTCCAGCCTGGCCGAAGAGCAGTTGTCTCTTGTTTAAAATGGGTATTTGGCAAAGTAGTTTACAGATTAACTAGTATGAACAAGAATTTTTCTAATTAGGGTAGCAAATTAATATTTGGTAATGGCATTAAAAAGAGGCCCTAGTCATGACTGTTAGATTTCTGACTTCTTGCAGTAGCCTGTGTTGCCTCTCCAGATTTTTGGCTAATTGAACTGGCTGAGCTAAATTTTTACCTTTTTATGGTATTCAGTGAACATTATCTATGCCCGTGGGTCCACCTGTTAGAGATGATGTGAATGCAGAAGGCAATTTGACTCATTTATAGCTGGGATGAATTTTCTGAAGGCACTATCTTGAAACCATACAAAAATATCTTTGATTGCTCTGGAAAGGATATTGTGGCTTAAGTCTGAGAGCTTGTGAAGCCTTTACCCTCCTGTGCTGAAGTTAGGGAGATATTTGACTAATAATCTGAAATTCAGTTCAGCAGAACAAGTACTGTTTCTTTGGCTTTCTGCGTTTACTAATGTGAACTCAAATCTCTTCCTCAGTATAATATTATCCCTAGATAAAAATACAAAGAGACATGGAAAACAGACATCTTTCTGGTATGTGAAAAATTGAATTACCTACTGTTTGACAGTGATAGACTCGTTTTTTGGCAACTGCTTAAATACTTTTGTCTATCCAACAATCCCACAATGTTTTCAACATTTCCGTCTTCTCCTAAACTGTTGCTGCACCCATCTTGAAAGAATAGTGATTCTGAACTACATATTTTGTGAAATCATTGACAGAATACTTACAGGATGAATTTCATGTCATTAATTTTAATTGATTTAGTTTGTTCATGAATAACATACAGATTTTCTGTATTTTAATGTTTAACTCTTCAAGATACTTGTGTGACACATAATACCATATATTATATTTACTTTTACTTCAATTCAAGATAAATGCTTGGAGCAAACTCCCCAGAAAAAATAGTGATACAGTTACTTTTGCCCTATCTTAGCTTGTAATATTTAAAAGGACACTTTTCATAACTATTTAGCTTAACATCAATGACATGACAGAGTCTATCATGTCAATTACCCTCGGAAAACATGGGAGGTAGAAATCCTGAAAAGAGCATATATACTTTTGAAAGGAAACCTCTCCACTAGAGCTTTTTTATTCATATTTTGATTAATATTTGCATGTACATATATTTAGATACGGGAAGTACTATATACTAAGCATGTATTTCAATCATGCATGTACAATGTATCAATCAGTTTTACTCTGGAACAATTCACAAAATAATTTTCATAATAGAATGGTAGATGGCACAATTGTGTGTATCTATATGGGAAGGCATTTTAATTTTACTCATAACATCTGTAAAGCAAGTATTCCAAACCTTGCAGAAACCACACTGCTGTAACAGGGAAAAGGAAAAAGAGTTGTTTACAACAGAAAATTTTAACAGTCTACTTTTTTGCCTAAGGTCTCTTTCCACTGCAGCTTACTGTAACTTGCATCCAAGCTTATTATTTCCTAATTAGATATTTAAATAGAGTATTGATTACAGTCTCTAAAAGATTGCTTTTTTTCAATTATTACTAATATCTTGTAAGTATAATATTTCACATTTAAAGAATGGGATATAAAATGCAAGTCTGCTACATCTGTAAGTGCTACGTGGTAACAGTTTCACTGAGAACATGGACAAATGTATTGTTTATTAGAAAGAGATGATATCTTGGTGTGGATTACATTCTCATTTTACCAGCTGTCATGCTTGTAGTCATTTCAACATCTCGAAGTAGGCTAACTTTCTGTTCTGTGCGTGTCTATCGTGTTCTGTGTCCCCATTGCTGAGGACGTGCCTTCTCACCTGTGCTTTCTGATTCAGAATAAGTGGAAAATAGCATTTTTCTTATTAGTTTTATTGAGCTGATTATGTAAAAGAGTAGTCTAAGAAAGCAGAAAAGAAATTAGTCGGATTGGGGCCAGGAAATAATTATTTCCTCCCTCCTGGTTTGTAGCTTGACTTCTGTCTTCCCCCAGACATCAAAGGTAGTCACAGCTGATTCTGTAGGGTAGGCTTGTACTTCATTTAGTACAAAAAAACCAGCCTCTAGTGTCTATTAATGGGCATTGCTCATACGTTGAAATCAGCTGAGGAGTTGCCCCTTTGGTTATATTGGTGGAGGCAGCTACAGTCCTCTGCATTCCTCCTTAGTATCAGTCCTGGTCAACTTTGTTGGACTATCTGCAGTTAGTCAGTTAATATAGTAAATCTCCTTCTGCTGCTGGGAAGGTGGTAGCTGTTGATGTCTTTAATTTCTCCTACTGTTGCACATGGTAGTTTTGCCATTTGTACTGATCTGTGTTATACAAGATTGCTTTGAATAGTGTATATGATGCAGATGTTTCACAGATGGTCCCTCACAAAAAGAAAAATGTTTATACACAATAAGCGTATTATATACCTGTATTCAGTATGTAATAAGGGTATATACCTTTCACTATTTGCCTGAAATAACAGTTTTTTCTCATACAATTTATGACTTATCTGTCTGCTTTGCACACTTCTTCATCATTTCTGTCACTGTTGCTATATTACTTCTCATGTTTAGCATCTTCACTATATGAAATCACTTATTTGAACTTCAGTTCTGTCCATTGGGTTTTAAGTGCATAACTTGTGAAACTCTTTAGGTACATCACCTGAGTTTGTCTGATTACATGCTGTCTTAATTCAATGACAAAGAAATCCTGAATTGGGCTTATTTACTTTCCCTGTAGGGCTAGAGCATGATCCCCTGCCAAGAGCCATTTTAAGGATGTTGGTTTCTTTTTTTTTTAAAGAAAAGAAATAATAATTCCAAGGTCTTCGAAGAATTTTTTCACCAGCACATCAAATACCTGCAGCTGTGCCATCATTTGTGGCATGACACTTCAAGACTAGTAGTCCTTTCGGACTGTGTTTTTCAGTGCTGGTATTAAATACTGTTTGAATGGATGTAGGACAAGCTGCTTTTTTTTATTATTATTTTATTTTAGTGAACAGCATACGTTGTCTCCTATTCCAAGAAATGTTCAGCCATTCAGCCAATCCTTCATTAAGTCTACTGACATACAACATCTAAGAACTATTCCAGTAAATTGTTGTTTCTTTGGCATTATTCTACTATTCAAGATGACATACAGTGGCAATTTCATCCTATTTGCTAATATTGCCATTTTCCTGTTTTTATGATGATGAATTTTGTGCCTGTTTCTTCAGTGGTGCAACTTGATGACATGTCGAAGTAAATTGGCTTCTAATCTGCATTATCTGTTTGGCTCTTTACATAGTCCAGTCATATGCTGTTCTCATGCAGTGAGGTTTTTCAGTGAGATTAGAAGGTACATGTTGGTAAAGTGAGGTTCTTTGTCATAGGCAAAAAACGTTATGACACATTGTTTGTATGCAGCAAGCATTACTGGCCTTGAACTCTTGCTGTGCAATGTTTTGTGCTCGTGCTGCTTCTTGAGCTTTCAGTTTTTGAGAAATGAGAAATCTTGTTTACACACACATAAATTCTAAACCTAGCTTTTCTGCTTCATGAAAGCTTCCTCTTTTGAGTCTACTGAATGACTTCTGCACTGAGTTAAAAGAAAATAGTTTTGGCTATTTCCTTTTTGCAAATTCACCTCCCGTATGTTATTTCCTTCTAGCCTCACAGATCTTAACATTTTCTGTATATAGTGCCATAATAAATTTAAAATTGGCATCAGACCTTCTCCTTACACATTTTGGTAGATTTTCTTTTGATCTTGTACATCTCATCTTCAGTAAATTTGCTATGTTACAGTTCACTTAGAAGATTCAGGAAGACTCGTAAAAGTTGCCAGAAATCACTAAGGAATTCTCTAAACTACAGTACACCACACAACTTGCAAGTCAGTGAGAAAAACAGCAGTAATCACATGCTCCAACTGCGTCATCTTATTAAAACTTTGGGCAGCTTCAGGCATATTTGTGCTCCTGCGTCACTAGGTGGCTTCCCACACTGCGCAGTTGTGTTTCTCTGTTAACCCAAAAGGGAGATCTCCAGAATTTAACTCAATCCCCAATTTTTAAGTTAAACTATGAGGGGAAAGGATGTATGTGCAAGTAAACAAGCTTGACCTTTTGTGTAGACATGTATAGTTTCCTGCAGTTTGGGATGATTCTTTTCAATACTACATTCCTGATTATCTTGAACAATGATCCAGAAAATGAGACAGCTTTAACATACAGGACCCTGATAATAGGTTAGCACAGAATATTGTAAGTGGACTTCCTGCCTGTCTCTTTGTGGCAGGTGCTTAGAAAGAGAAGCACAGAAGTATTTTTGGGTCACTCAATGAGCTACATGTCGTAGTCTGCTTGAATGAGAAAAGATGGTTTTAAAGTTATTTGCAATTTCGTATAGCCTTAATTCTGACATCCATATTCTTTCTGAGGTGGGAAATAAATTCCTTCATGTTGAGAAAAGTGTTCATTTGCATCTCTTCTTTTAATGCCCACATATGTATTTCCTAAGGGAAATCTGGCATGAATCCTGAGAAACATTTTATTCGTTTCTCAGATTACAATAAATACTGAAAAATAACCTCACATGTCATAACTGACATTGTGTTGCCTTTAGTCCCAGCTTTTCACATAGAAAAATCAAAACTAGAAAAACAAGGCAAGCACTAGAGAAGAAATTGTTTTGAAAAAATACTGTCTTTCTGAATGTTAGTTTAAGAAACGCCTATGCTTTTACATGTTCATAGTTATGGGTTTTTAATGGCCTGTTTTAAAGTGTTATACAACTTAAGTGTTTAAACTTAAGTGTCCGTGTCTTTACTGCTCATCAGCAGAATCGAGTAACTTCGAGTTGCCTAATATAACCTCTTTTGCTTGTGTTGGCATGATTCTTAAATGCAAACAAAAATAAAAACATGTCAAAGGGTCTGACTGAAGGATCTTGTGTGCCTTTATTGGTCAAGGTGGAATTTTTTTTTTTTTTTTTTTGGAGACCTGGTGTCTAAATGTGTAAAAATGAGGAATCAGAATTGGGTGGTTTGATACTGGAAACATCTTGTGCTTGGATTTGTTCTTACACTTGAGTTAGAGATAATTTTAATCAGAAAAGTTTTCCCTGAATAAGATGAGTGGGCTCCAAAAAAGATTTTGGATAATTTGCTAAATGCCAAAGTACACGAAGGCTGTTTCTTATGGTATTCTCATTGACTTGTGTGAATTCTTAAGATTTGAAAAACAGGTAGGAAAAAGGCATTTTATCTGTAAACATCAGGATGTGACATAAGTGCAAAATCACTGAAGTAAATGGACTTTAAAACAAAACAAAAAAACAAACTGAAAAATTGAATATTAACATTGTGACTGGCAGGTAATACAGGTGGCACAAAATCCAATGTAACATGTTATTGTTGATTAATCCTAACATTATTTCAAGTGCTTTGTATGTGCCAGTATCTTCTTTCATATGACTTCTTTTTGTGGGGGGAAAGAACCATCAAAACAAGAAACTTAAAACCACTTTTTATTTTAATTGATATGTATGATGAAATTCCAGTAATCTGTGATTTTTATCAATCTGTTAGCCCAAAGTCCTTATTTCTAAGACAATTTACAGGATCTGTAATTGTACTGTATATTCCGTTATCTGTTTGTATAGCAAATGCATTTCAAAATTTGGATTTTGGGGGTAGGTTGAAAATTTTCTTATTACTGAAAATTGAAAAAAATTGTCTTATTGCTAATGTTATTGAGAAGTCTCACAAATTGCATATTTTTCTGCATTATTATTCTTGACTGTCATTCTTGAAATGCGATATAATTTAAAAAAAAATTCAGATTCCTAGTTGTAAAAACAAGTTATACGGAATTTGTGCTTAAAATAGTCTTATAAAATGTAAAACAGAGCAGATTTCTGTGCTCCTTTTGCTTTTACTCCAAGATGCAGTTGAGAAGAGATAGTATTTACACCAAGAACAAGTAAGTTTGAAAGAGGCACTTTAAGGGCTCCCTGCCCCAGTTGTGGAATTTAGGCAATAAAATTGTACATTTTTGTGGGAACGTAACTTTTTCTCCAGCAGAGTGGCTTAATAAAAAGCTGTTGAAATATTTGCTTTAATTTTTTGACTAGCTGCTTGAACTTTTCTCTTGCAACAAGACTAATCTTATTCAATAAACCAAATGTATGCTTTACTAAATATCTGCTAGCACAAATGAGTTTGAACTTCTGAGTTTCTAGTCCCTTCAGGGTTAACATATTTGTCTGGAAGTTGATGCTTTAGGAACTGAGGATACTCAGAAGATCCTCAAAAATGCTGAGGTGTGTCTGCACTCTTGTACTATAGAGCACCATGCAGTCGTTCTTCATCAAATGGAGGGAAAAAAAGATGTCCAGACAGATTGAAAGAAAAGGTAATTCCTTCCTTCCAAAATTGTATACCAATTGTGGGATGTCATGCTCATGTCTGTCTGTGGGTTTTTATCTAGAGGATGGTTTATTTTCAAAAAAGTGAAGATTTGAGAAGTGTCTGGAGACAGTTCCTCTCTGACTGATTCATAGTTGTGTTAGAGATCTCTAAGTGAACTAAAATTAATTCACTGCACCAGTGAAAATCTTTAATGTATTCCCACTCTCTTCACAGATATTACTCATTAATTCTGTTATTCAAATTGTCGTTATCCTAATTTTTCTTAAGTCTAGGCTCAATTGAGAGGAAATAAAAAGAAGTGGTAAAACAAGACCGCATATCCATGTTTAGACACGTTTAAAACAAAAAAAAAATAGTTGTATGTTTTTTCAGAGCGCTAGTACCTATTATGTTCTGTTGAAGAGTGAGGCTTGTACAAATATTCTGTATTCTTTTCTGCTCTGATGCACAGTAATAGCATAAGATGTACAGAAGGCTTCAGTCAAATGTACTGAATACTGTGTCTAGAAAATTAAGATCAGATATTTCTAAGTATGCCTCTGTAGCTTGACAATAGTCTATAAAACTCATGAAAATAAAAGCTGCCTGTGTCAGTATCTCAAGTACAGTTCCTAAGTTTTTTCATGAACCTGATAAAGAGCTCCTGACTCATCATTACACAAAAAATCTTTACAAACATGAAAGGTCTATATGTATTTAGCCTAAATGTGACAGTTGTAGTTGACAGGGCAGTATTAGCTCCTGTATAGCATGGAGGGAAGGTAGGTCAGGAAGGTAGGTCCTTAGATCTCTGTTTAATCTGTTTCCTTCGGTTTTATTTCCTTCTTCAGGGACTCCTGTTGTCCAGCTTAACAAGAATATGAATTCAGATGAAATGCCCCGAGAAGCATGTGCTTCTGTGATGAAAAGTGGAACTTGCTGTGTGTAGAGGGGGGTCGATTCCTGTTAATTTCCCGTCTTGCAGACACAACTGCAAGTCCGAAAGCTTTCCTGTTTGCATATCATTGCCAAGGAGTCTAGAAAGCAGGTTGTCCTTTTGGTGGGATTGTGGCAGTATTGCTTAAAACAGAATTTAACTTTATAAATGGAATTTAGTTGTCTGACTTTTTAGGTAAACTTTTCTGCCATATCTATATTTGGCTTTGATTTCAGGAAAAAGAAAGGTTACTCAGGGGGGAGAGGAGCTGGTAAGAAGTGAAAATTTAATTTTTCATTTTAACCTCTTTTGGTCATGACTAGCTACACTGTTCAGTTAGTTATGGTTGTTGTTTTCAGAATTATTGTTGGCTGCCCCTTTTTGTGGAGATTTTTAGTCCCTAACTCAGGAGTGGTTAGGGACTTTAGGTCAAAATTTGAATTCCCAGTAAACTATTGGCAGATTTAAGTCTTTACTCTGTATCTTTAATACACTGAATGGAGGAAGATACCTAAAAGAATGCTTTGTGCTACAAGGAATATGGTTAATGGGTTATTATTAGGCTTCAGATGCCTAATAATAACAGTATCACCCACGTACATGATCATACTTCTTTAGGTAAAGCACAAAACTTACTTTGGGATTAGCCTGAAAATGTGAAGCGCTGTTATATAAATCCCATTACTTTCTGTTTAAAGTATGCAAAACGCATTTTTCAAGGCTTGTTTTCACAAATAAATGTACATTGTAAACATAAGCCAGCAATGTGCCCTTGTGGCGAAGGCCAACAGCCTCCTGGGCTGCATGGGCTAGAGCATCTCCGGCAGGTCAAGGGAGGTGATCCTTCCGCTCTGCTCAGCCCTGGTGATGCAAACCTGGAGAGCTGGGGCCAGTTCTGGCACGCTGTGTAAAGACGATGGAGCTGGGCTCTTTCCGGTGGTGCCCAGTGCCAGGACAAGAGGCAATGGGCACAAACTGGAATGCAGGAGGATCCTTTTGAACATCAGGAAGCACTTCTTCACTTTGTGGGTGAGGGAGCACTGGCACAGGTTGCCCAGAGAGGTTGTGGAGTCTCCCTCCTTGGAGATCTTCAAAACCCAACTGGACACAGCCCTGAGTAACCTGCTTAAGTTGTCCCTGCTCTGAGTAGGGGGGCTGGGCCAGATGAGCTCCAGAGGTCCCTTCCCACTTCAGCCATACAGTGATATGTAAATAAAAGCACACAGTAATGGAAGAGCCCTGAAGGATTCAAAGACAAACCTGATGGATGTTAGTTAGTACAGTTGCTTAATACTAGTAGAGACCTTCACTCAGAGGTAGTTGTTGTGATTTGACGCTTTAAAAAGAAATACCCTAAACTATGGGTTCCTCATTCCATGCAGAATGCATCCCCATTTCCTGACTTAAAAGCATTTCCTGTGCAATCATCTATGCCTGCTCAGTCTCCAGAAAGAGGAACTCTTATTTCCAAATTCCTTGCCTGCTAGGCAGAGTGAAATATTCCCACTGGAAATATCCACCCCAAGCTTCTGTCTCTGTAACTTAACATGTTGAATTTCATCAGCCTGATTTACAAGAAGACTTTAATGCTTTATTTCATTTCTTTTTCTAAATTCCTCCTGCAAAACATGTTTTCTATTTTTCCTAAAGTAATCATGCAGAATTTTGTTTTTAGAGTTTATTTTCAAGACATTAGATGAAAAATAGGATTTTAGGTGTNTTTTTAAGGAATTTTGTTGATATTTATGTGGACTTTGTGAAAAGGAGCTATTTAAGCAAAGGTCAAGTACAAAATTGTCACTCATCACATGCTTATCTAACTTATTTTTAAACTAATACACAAGTGTCTAAGTATCACATGGTCTTTCTTGCATTGCAGACTGGTGCCAGACTTGGTATCTTTTCTGTTTTTAAGAGATAAATGTCTAGTGGTTTTTGTTTTTAGTGAGTATGCTGTTAGTCATGTATATCATACATTGTTGCTTAGCTTCTGAAGTTTAATTGTTTTGCAGAAGGTAGATTGAGTCTCCACAGTTTAAGTTGGTATTAAACTGAACACTGCAGCTGAGGGAATGTTTGCTGAAGGGTTTCTTTAGTCATCCACATTCCTGTGTTCAATGGTTTGTTTTGCATCGTTTGTTAATGAGTTTAAAGAACTCTCTTTACTATTGGTGTAGAGTTTTTCTTCAAATTAGGTTTTCTTGATATGATTTTCCTTTCCAAAACTATAGAACATGCACCCATGCCTGCTATTTAGAAAAGTAAAATAGCATAGTGCTTTAACAGAATTACTCAAACACATACGAAAACTTTTTTGTTTCAGGAATAATTCTTTAGTAAAGTACAATGCAATAACTTTTGTTTTTAATTTTACCACTTAAATGAGGAATAGTCTAAAAGAAAGTTTTAAGTAATAGAGGGAAAATGTTATTACAGGTTAAAATATGTAAGTATCAGCATCTTTAGGAAAGTTCAGCTATATAGTTCAGCAGTTTTTAATGAATTAACTTACAGTTCTGTAATTCAAAATAATATAGTGACATCTGTTCACCAAGCATGCTATAAACATATTAATAACCTTTGAATTCAGACTAAAGGGTCAGTAGTTTTGTCTCCACTATGCTTAGCCATTTTGCTTGAATCCAAGGCATGAACTAATGTTGCACTTAGTGGTTTGTATCTGCAGTTTGTAGGGAAATGCTAGGTTTGCAAGGGAATCTTACTGTATCTGTAGCCAATCTTCAGAAGTGTTTCTTGGACATGTTAAAATCACAATCTAGCAATTTTTTATGGGAACAGGCCTTGTACTCCAAGTTAGTCAGAAATATCTGTATGTAAAGGTACCAAAGTAACACAGAACTTGTACGGTTTAGTGCAGTGCTGTTCAGTTCTCTTTTTTGTTTATATAGGCTCCCTTTTCCTACAGATGGTCCCCTCATGCGCTGCTTATACATCCCTTGCATCCATACTGAAAGCCAAGCTAGTGCAAATTGCATTTTCCAGACACTTTATAACTAGCTAATATCTAACATGCATTCTCTTGCAATTTAGACAGCTGCAGAACTTATCTCAGGGACTGCAATGGGAATTTTAATCATTAAACTTAAACTAGGCCTTCCATCTACATTACACCTTCATTCTACCCTGTGTACTTAACTGTTGTTTCTTTGAGAAGAGATATGGTGAGAAAGTGTAGTTTGTAGTCAGATATAGAAGTGAAGCCATACCTTTCAATAAAATGATAACAGTTAAGTAAAAGAACAGAAAGCTTGTGAGATACTGTAAAATTATTTTGAAATATAGATGCAGGTGTGAAGTGATGGTACTTGCTGTAAAGTATTTTTTTTTAGATGCCATGTTTCTTTGATGGCAAAAGGAGCAGTCTGAAGGATTGTGTTTTATTATGGTTTCCCCATTCTTCTTTCACAGTATCTCGTCTTTTGAACATGACAGCTGTGTATTAGAGCTCATCTTCTTTTCCCTTGTTCTCTAAATACAGTTAGCTTAACCTCAATTTTTTGTATCTAAACTGTCTTTAATATCAAAAGTGTCATCTATTTGAGGGTGGAGGGGAGGGCGGCAGGATGGCTGGATAAGCATGTGAGTATACAATTAATGCAGGTTAAAATAAGTACATTTTAACTAGGATTTTTAGGACCTGTACCCGCAAACATTTGTTTGAGCATACATAGTTCAAAAAAATGTTCCAAAAATGTTTGTGGTTGGAAAAATGCCCTCAATCTGCCAACTGAATTTCAAATTGTACAAAAATAAGGATATTCTTGCTGAGAAATGGTGTGTAGGCTGCAGCTCTCTGGTACATTGTATGAAAACAGTGCTGAAACACAACAGTCAAAGTAGATCTGCTTGTTTGCCCTATTCTTGTGTGTGGGGAGAAATGCATCTTTTTAAAAGAATAAGACTTGCTCTGTCTGACAGCTATTAAAATACTGTGAAGGAGATTTTCAGCGTGAAGTGGTTTTGTTTCTTTAGCCATACTTCAGACTTCCTGGTATTTGTGTTACAATGCCATTTTCCTTTTGGCTATTCAGCTGCATATGTTGGTCCAGCTTATGGTACTTTCTGCAAAAGCAGAAAAAATAAGACATGGTATCCTTTTATGATTTTAATAAAACAAATTCAATATGTAAAGGTTACAGGACTTTGGGTAAATACTTTTGGCAAAGTGATGGGTACCTGATTTATGTGTATTCTTTTAAATAGCGCTTACAGTTAATTGATGCCTCATAAAGGTAACATTGCTATACCTATCTCCTCTTAGAAATCTGGTGTCTGCTGTTGCCCTGCTATAATTTATTTAGGAGTATCTAGGATTTATCTTAGTTATATGCTGAATATTTCATGAATACTGTTGAATATTATATGTTGAATTATTTTCTAACAGAATCAATATGCGGATAAAAGTAACGGCCCATTTTGAAGTGAAATTGTGAAAGTAGTACCATAAATACTTGGTAAACACAGTGACTTCTTTGTGTTAGTCTTGATCAGCTGAAATGGCTTTGTTTTCCAAAGGGAATAACGCTCTTCTGAAAAATGAAGTATAAAGAAAGAGACCTATCTCCATTAAGTCTACTGAGATGAGAAGCTCAGAATCTGTCATTTGTATAAACTGCCTTAAATATGAACAGATGCTCAATATGCTGTCGTGTGTTTCTGTTTATACAGTACATTCAGGTTTCGCCCCCACTCCCCACATCAATTTCTTTTACACTTGTAATGCAAGGGTGTTAGCAGAAGAGAGTTTAGGATTCTTAAGTGAATTTGAGTTAAGTGAATTCGCAAGTTTAAATGTCGCCAGATATAACTCATAACAAAACTGACAGATTTTGCCCTTTTTTTGGTAAGACTTGTTTACAATTTGGTTTGATTAGATCATTTCAGAGGAATATGGAGAAGTACAAATATACTTCCCTCAGGGCACTAAATTATTGGCTTTGCACAGTTACTATCTGTATGACTCTATATTAAACTTACAGGCATACCAATTAATGTTGCACAAAGGTGACAGATGGCAAAAAGCACAGTGTGATTTATATGGCAGTGCATAACTGCTTGGACATTAAAGAATGCCCACATGCACACTTTCTCATTGTTCAGTGTATGTATACAGTACCCCTTCGATGTATCCTTTGTTCCTGTGGAGGAACACGATGAAAGTGGAAAACTAATTTGCATAGAATTGATATCTTTGTTGTCATCTCTGCATTCAGTGAGTTCTAATATTTTTTTTCTGTGAACTCTTAGCTGACCATAGCTTCAATAGCATGCTTGGGAATATTTTGTTCATGACTGGCTATTGGCTATCTGCTCCAACAGACCAGTCAGATGAAGTCCATACCTGTTTCTCTGCACTTTTAGGTCTAACATTAATAGACTTGCAGCATGTGAATATCATGTTAGTATCACATTCTAATTGTATGTGATAACAAATGGAATGAAAATTATTAAATGTTGGTGCTGTTCGTGGTGTCTTTCATTTAATGCTCTTCTCTCGTTCTCCTTGTGCAGGCCAGACTTGGTCCTTCTCTGCATGGGTTTCTGATCTTCTAGCTTTTCTTCCCGCTCTAGTTGAACCAAGACTTCCTGTGGTGTTAGAAGCATGCTGTGCTTCTCATATGTGCATCTCTCACACATACACGTGTGAGCATGCACTTGTCTATGCAGACTCAGTGCTGGAGCAGAGCAACTCTTTGGGCTCTAGAAAGGGATAGTGGGATAGTGCTGGTGTTGGGTTCCAGCATCTCAGAGATGAGATCAGCTGTGGTGCAGCCTGTTCCAGTACTTGACCACTGTCATAGTAAAGTATTTCAAAACCAGCCTGGCTCTATCTTTTTTATACCCTCCCATTAGCTCTGTGTAGACCGCCGTAAGATCTCCTCTTCATAACAATGAACAAACCCAGTTTTCTCAGCCTCTCCTCATGTGTCATGCATGAGAATCCTCCAAATCATCCTGGCGGTCCTCCTATCTACTTTCTTGCTCTTGAATGTCAGTCTGCCTTGTTCCAGGGAAATCGGAGGTGGGTGCAGCATTACAGATGCAGTCTCACAAGTGCCAAGCAGAGGGTACTAAACATTTCAACCTGTTGGTTTCATTCTTGTGAGTATAGTCCAGTTGAACAGAGCAATGTGTATGACCTTCTTCACTCTAAGGCCACATTGCTGACTTGCGTTCAGTTTATCGCCCACCTGGACCCCGAAGTCCTTATCCGCAAAGCTGCGTTCTAGCCAGTCAGCCTCCTTCCCCACCTGCACTTTTGCATAGGGTTATTCTGTCCTAGACATGGAGCTTTTTACTTGCGGTTGTTGAACTTCATGAGGTTCCTGTTAGCCCATTTCTCCAGGGTGTTGTGATTCCTCAGAAGAGCAGACCTGGCCTCCAGCACATAAACTGCTTCCCTCGTGTCCAGCTTGGGATTTTCTGTGGATGCTTTATATCCCTTCGGCCACATTGTTAGCAAAAGATGAAATAATAGCGGCCTCAGCATTAGTCCCTGAGGAGCACCATTACTAACCAGCCACCAGTTAGACTTTGTACTACTGACCACAGCTGTTTGAGCCCAGCACCCTGGCCAGTTTTTCACCCACTTTGTTGGCCACCTCTTCAGTCCATATCACAGCAATTTGGCTTTAAGGGCTGTATAGAGGGACTGTGGAAGAGGCCTGCATGAAATCAAGGTATATGACATCTCCTGCCCTCCCCTTGGCACAGTGAGTCATCTCCTTGTATAAGGCAAGGTCACGTCACCTCTTCTGCTTCAGCCCGTTCTGCCTCACAAGGAAAATGTCATTTTGACCTCTGCTTATAAAGGCAAACAAATGTCTTACAGTATGACATCATTAACCCAATTTATTTGTGAAAGCATTGCTACAGCTCTGGGAAGTTGGTCTGCAGCGCTCACTGAACAAAACAGTAGTGTCTGTTGCTACGTTGCCTTCTGGAGTCTGTTAAACGGCCCATGAACTTCTGTTTCAAAGGCAGCCAGTGCAAAACTCCTGTCATCCTAAAGATTGGGTCTTTTTAAGAGCGTGTAAAGGTTGAAAAATGGTTTCAAGTCAGCCATTGTAAGGATAATGTTCTGGTAGCCAAATGTTGTTGGATATATGAAGAAAACTTCCATTTATTTAAGTGTTGATTAGGGCCTGTGAACAACTGAATTGCTGAGCTAATTTGTGTTTTTGTCTGTCCACTTTTTGTTTTGTTTTGTTAAGTTTTGTTTTTGACTAGAGCTGCCTCTTGTGTATTTTCCTGCATGTAATGTCTAGAGGCTGTTTAGGTCCTGACTCCCCAAGGGGCTTTGTGGTCTGTTTTGAATGCTCTGATTTATGCATTAAGGGCTTTATTCATGATATTTCTGATTTTCTTTTAAATGACTGACCATAACTATCTGAGTTGCAATGGAGGTTACAAGAAGAAAAGAAAAATCAAAAGAATTTTCTTCAACTTAAGTCTAAACAGATAAAAACTAGATGTCTTGGTGCTTATAAAAAAATAAAACAAAAGCAGACTAGCAAATTATGGTTTCGGTCAAAGCTGGCAGCAGTTGAACTGGAAAAGTTTCAGACTCAACCACAGACTTGAGTGGTTAAAGAGGAAATCAAAGCATACAAACACCAGCCAACTAGCTTGGAAGAAAGTCAGACCATTCCAGTCACTGGGACAGGAGGACAGGACACCACAGGAGAGTTGCAGGCACCGTGGTCACTGAATACAAGACAACAGGAAAAAGTTAGGAAGAAAATGGAAGAAGAAAAGTTAAAAAACAAACAAACAAACAAACAAAACCCCCCTGAGGAATCCTTAGAAGGGGAGAAATTTAGAGAAGTTAAAGCAGATGGAGAAGTGGAGGATGAATAGTTATTTAGTAACTAAAGGCTACTGTTTCCTGTTTTTTTGCACTGTCAGTATGCTTTTACTTGTATTTTTACAGTAAAATACATTTTAATACTTCAAACAGTAACACTATAAAATAATGAAGAGAAAATCACTTAAACGTTAGGTTGCCTAATCATCCAAATTAGCCTGCTTAATTATTCAACAGTCTTAACTAGTATTTTCTTTGAGAGATCCTTAAAAGGTGCTGGGGCAGTAAGGAAGATATGTCCATGAAGATAATCAAACTGACTTAGCTGTATAAATAACTCTGTATCAGGGATTCATTAGCTTTTGAAAATTCACTTGGAGACTCTTAAATGCAGACATACGATCCCTAGTTTAAATTTCTATTTTTAAAATAAGTCAGTCATTGGATTCATTGTAACTGTGTAAATCAGTCCATTAAACTGCTTAGAAAATCTCAGATTTCAGATTGGGCAATTATATTGATATGTGTGATCTTCTCTCATTTTAAATTGACAAAGTGATACATGGCAAAGAGCGTACACTTTAAGCATGTACCTCTTTTTACTGCTGCACATACAATTTTTTTTTTCACCAAGACTATCCAGTTTATCACGAAGCACAGCGATGACATTTAAGAGCAGCAGCATAGTATTAATTGTAGATAATGCTTAGATCCTTGTCTATATCAGAGTTTTTAATATTTCTAGTGCCACAACTGGTAGGACATTTTGGGGCAGAAAGGTTTGTGTAGAAATGATCATTGGGAGGGATTCTTTCTAGATTATAAATGGTGAGTTTGTTTATATTAAACACTTACTTCAGCCATTATTTTACCCTGACAATTCAGATCCACTTTCCCACAGACATTGTACGAGTACTTTTTTGGAAGCTGGTCTGATGGCAATCTCAGATAAATTCTAAATTAAGCCTGGTAGTTTCAGTGCTGCTGAAATACAACTTTTTCCCCCCAGGATGTTTTGACCAGTACAAAAACAATACCTTTTATCCAAAGAATCTGTATGGTACCTGCTGTATGCTACAGAATTAACTGCAGCCTAATGTTTCCTGTGAGAT
Organism: Chauna torquata; assembly: GCA_013399475.1. NCBI lineage: Eukaryota > Metazoa > Chordata > Aves > Anseriformes > Anhimidae > Chauna > Chauna torquata. The sequence goes on along the minus strand of VXAL01017799.1, from coordinate 203,067 downwards.
TTCACCACTCAAAAAGGGTCTGTCCCAAAAGCCATTCAGGAAATAAAAACAATAGCTCTTATCACAGGCAGTGGTCTACTTTTCAGCCTTGCTTTCTGCATGGGTGACTCAGGAGCTGCTAATGTTGTGAAGATGTCTGGTAGGTAAAGTGAATTGCTTGTAGAAAGACACTTGACTCCCCTCATCTCCCTCCCTCGCCCTTCTTCTTCCCCTTGTGGAGATCAGTCAAGACGCTTTATTCCTGAAACAGAACTTTAAATGTGCTTATCATCTCCCCCTGCTACTTAGAAGTCACAGTTGTTCTTTTAATACTTAGTATTCTGTTAGAAAACTTTGAAAGCTGAATTTTTTAAAGCTTATGAAATTGTTCATTACTAAGCCAGTTAGGTTTTGCAGCACATGCCGTATGTGTTACGCTGTTATCTGCCCCCAGTAGAGTTTTTCTTTAATGAAATTACACTGTTTGATGCTTTAAATACTAAGGCAACTACGAATTCACAGCCCTCAAACTTTATAAATTAAAGCAAGCCTCCAAAAATCCTTTCCTCAGAGGTCATTTTCCAATTACTGCTGTTGATTAGGAGGGAACTGAGAATAGCAGTTGCTTACGCGTGCTGAAATAGTGATGTTGGGGTATTCTGCCACTGCATCTCGAGGATTAGCTGTGAGCAGATTTCTAAGAAACTATCTTTTCTGTCTAAGGCGCTTCTGTCCTAACTGTTTATTTCTACCACCTTAATTACTGCTTTTTGATTGAGACCAGGAGTCGTGGTCCTCCACATGTTGGTGCTCTGTATAAAGTGTTGAAAGAATCAATTAATTAGAGTTACAGTTCCATGGCATTTTCTGCTCTATGCAATCACAGAACCTAGTTTATCTACCTGTGCTGTTTCAGCTGAGTCAGTTTCTTGCATTGGTGACTGTCATGATCTGCCCCCAAAGTTGTGGTCTGTGTAGCCCAGCAGTTATTTGGAAATGCTTCTAAAATAACTTATGACTCTCTGAAGCACAGAGCTTTATTTTGAATTGCAGAGACAAAATCATTGCAGTTTCCAGTAAACACCTTGCAATGCAAGATTGTGGGTCAGGGTAGGGAACACAGTTGCATGCAGCTTTGTGGTGCAGCTTTACCCTTTAACGTCAATCTGGAATGCCGATTCAAATAATTGCAGAACTTTGGAGGTAGAATAATTGATCAAGAAGTTCTTCAGACAGACATTGAAAAGGGACATTGATGCACTTGATTTTGCTGATGTTAAATCATTGGCCTTAAAGTGAACAAATTGAATGTGTGCTGGTATAACTACATAGCTGTGCCCTTTGAATCACCTGCACTTGACTGCAGGAATTCAGTTTCGCAAAATGCAAATATTTAAAGTACAGAATTAAATCATATTGTAGCTTATCAAACTAACTGAGCTGCCTTGTCTCCAAATTCCTTTTGATTGGTTACTGGTGAGACATTACGAAATGGCTTCAAAGGTCTTTGGAAGAGCAAAATTGTAATGCTCCTTGGTCCCGTTTTGCTGTGCGTGGAATGGGTTGTAGAATTAAAAAATAGCATCCTATAGTTTCATCATATCTTAAGAAAAATACGTACAGTCCCATACGCTCCAGAGTGTCTTGAAGGGTCATCTTGTTTTCTGCTAAAACTTTGTTGAGAAGCATTTTCTTTTTAAGTAGGCATTGCAGTTTCAGAGCAGTTTCTAAAATAGTTGGCTACAAAGATAATTTCAGAGAAGTCCTGTTTTTATCACATAGAACTTCTGTTGTAACAGAGTGCATCTATGTGGCATCGCCATTGTGGCTTGTGTCCAAGCTCACTCTGAACAAACCAGGACAGTAGAAACAGTATTTCTGTAATAATGTGGTTTGCTGCTTAGACTGATTAGCCTTGATGAAAAATAGCTTGCCACAGTTTAAAAAGTACTTTAAATCCTGAATCTTTTTAAAAGTGAAAACAACCTCTCACGCCCCAGATTTTCAACGGAAAGTATCTTCCTTGCCATAGTGGATTGAAAAGCTTTATTGTAAAATGTCCAAACTTCAAGTGTAAGAACAGTTTCCTGAAAACAAATCAGGCATAGTAGGCATGTTTTCTCTTCCATAAACTACTTTTTGTCCTGATCAATTGCAGTTAGGCTTGACACGATTTATACATTTTTGGAAGTGCAAAGTAGCATTTATGGAGGTAAAATACTAGCAAATATTCATGAGATTTAGCTCTATAAATATAGTATAAAGGCTGTTGTTATGATTACGAATGTTTGTATCCTAAGAATAAAAATGTTTGTAGAATTCTACTAGCTCTTGTTTAGTAAGTTTTGAGTAGTATCCATTGCCCTTTCATCTGTTGGGAGTATATATTTCTGTTGTTCCTTTTGCTCAGTCAAGCCTGCAAAGAGAGTTTTCCCTTTACTCACATTACAGAGCATTTTAATCAAAACTACATCTGATACAAACTCTAAAAGTGTTTTACAAAAGCCTAAATCTTTTTTCTGTGAACTGTATTTTGAAACAAGCAAGTCATGCTCCCCTTTCAGGAAAACTGCCATATGCTGATGCAAAATACACTTGGGCTGGAATTATTGAGGCTGCCTAAGGAAGTCTGATGGTGGGTGTGGAGAGGTGGTGCGGGTGACTGTTACAAGCAATCTTTCTGTATTTGTATTGATGTAATGTTCCAGTATACTATTAGGGGTGCTGTACTACTGGCAGAATTTTTTTTATTAGGGCAAACTTCATAAAACCTTGGATATATATAACTAGTCAGATTTCAAAAGGGCAGATATTAGTAACTGTTTTGACTCGGTTGAGGTCAATGAACTTCTAATTTGGGAGAAGATAATCTTAGGACTGCTTTTTTTTTTTTTTTTTAAAACAAACTCATTAGGTTGATACCAAGCAAGAATTTACTGGATTATTCAGGGAATAAAGAGGGCAATACTGCCCCCCCCTTGCCCCAAATTAACCACCTGCAGAGCAGCAAGGATCTTCTGTCATATGACACTGTTGCAGCTATGCAGCTCTCCCATCTTGCTCACAGATGTTTGGTCTTGGTCAATCACATTAAATGTGCGTGAATAGCACATTAATTGCACATCACAGTCTGTAATTGAGCTGTTTGCTGATCCTTGAATGAAAGATGTTTTATACTCGCAGTATCTGAGGGTAGAATCCTGTCTGCGCTAGACATAGTGGCACAAATCTTATTAATTTAAGAGGAACCAAGATTTTGCTCCTCATCTGTGCTCTCATTCTCATCTGCTGCTGAAATCCACTGATTAGTCCCACTGTAGGAAAGTCCTCCTTTGTCTGCTATGTCATGACTATTCTTACTTATAATTAGTTCCATCTGTAAGGAGTGGCCGTTCATGTTAAGTGTGTGTTTTATGAGGAATATTACTGTTTTGAAAATGAAAAGTCTGCTTAATCTAATGCACTGCTTGAGCACATCCTAGCTCAACAATGTGAAGATCACTGTTTCCTGTCTCTACAACAATATTTCAGGCACTTGACCAAAATGTTGATGATACTCAGTTTGGTAACATGTGCAAAAAGTTTTTTAATGAGCCACATGGTAGTAATTTATCTGTGGATAATATTTTATGTTGCTGTGAAATATTTGTGTGTATTCTGCACATGGCTGAATAAGTGTTAATAATTTGAAGCAAAAGAGTAATAATTCAAGCTACCTTATTAAATTTAGGATGTTGGAAAACCAGTATTTTGTGATTCCAGAAAACAAAACACTTAAAAACTTTATCCAAAACATGTTGGTGATTGCGAACATAATAACTATTAATAATGTTTCCATAAATGTCTATGATATCTCTATGCAATAAAGTTTTGACCTGTATTAATAGAAAGCAATATTTATAAACCAACTATAAATGCTTGAAGGTTTCCATTTTAACACAAAGAAAAATATTTTTTTGCAACTACTAGCCTGTTGACTTTTCAGTCCTGTATATTTGAGCTTTAGGTATGATAAAGGCTGATTTTTAAGGAGGATTTTACCTGCTAGGCTGGTTTCAGAAGATCCATTTGCTGGTGGGTAACACTCAGTGAGATGCAGCACTCAGATTCTCGGAGTTCCCAACAATCCTCTTCCAGTTAATAGACTATGGTGTGAGGATATGGGAGTATGGATGTATGAATAATTTGTTATGCTGGAAACTAGGAACAGAGGTTGGCTTGCTAGGTGGAAAAAAAACCAAACCCTACAGATACTTCATTATGTATACTTTCAAGAAAAGATAATTCTAAAATCTGTGAGAAGTGGTTCGTTCAACATTTTTACAGCAAGTATTTAAAATCTGCATCTTTGGTCAGTTGTAGTCTGAAGGATTAGTTGTTTTCCAAATTGGAATAAACAAGTATGCTACAAATAGGATTTAAGTTTTTTTTGTTTGTTTTCTAAAATTGATCCTTTTCTATATTACATCAAAGTCTGCCTCATTTTGTTTTCATTATATAGTCTCATCAATTACGAAAAAAAGAGAGACTAAATTATTTACACATTAGACAATATTTTTATTTTATAGTAGGAGCTGGTAAATCGGTGCAGACTTGGTAGAAAGTCTGCTTACAAATCCCAGCTTTCAGCTCCTACCCGAAAATAAATCAACAAACCCCCTGAAGTTGTACTTAAAGACCGTAATAGTAAAGCTTTTAGAAACAACCCTACATAGTACCGTGACCATTTAGACAATAACTTTCCCTTCTTTTTATTGCTACACATTTCCATTCTCTCTCTGTGACCAAGGTTATTGCAGTATCAGAGAAAAACTGCTGTTACCGTATATTTCAAGTAGCCCAGGACTTAAGTTAAAGAGTATTTGCCCATGAGGCAACTCTAAAGATATACGACAAACTAGTTTATGTTCTTTCCTATAAATATGGCTGGATACTAGGTGTGTTTTTTGATATGTTTCTAGATAGACTGTAGAGGGAAGAGGCAGTGTGAGATGAGTCAAAAACTGTTAGGTCTTGTACAAAATGAACATTGATTGAAGATATGAAACTTATCCTTGAGGTTTGGAGATTAATAACTTCACTACTTAGTACTGTTGCTTAGTACATAGTTCTCTTGGTACTTAGTACTCTTGCTGTACAGCATTTCAAATTCTACTACCCAAGTGTAGGGCAGAATACATACAATGATTAATATATTAATGATTTATGCATAAATTATAAAGAAAAGAGCAAGAGGTAATATGCTGTTTTCTTTAAATACACTAGAAATGGACTTCTATGACAAGGCAGCAGAAGTTGTATGTAAATAGTGTAAATAATTCTTTTTACTGTACATTGATACTAGTTTAGATTTTGGCTCGTCCATTCATATTAGATTAGTGGACAATGCTATTCACATTCTGACCTTTGCATTCAAAATAAATAACCTTGATGAGTTGTTTCTTTTTTGTGGCTGCTGCCTTGCTTACATTTTCTTTCAGAATAAAGGTGATCATATCCTTCTTAATATTTTATTTAGAGGAAACAAAAATGTGTGTATACACACAAACACAATTTGTAAAGAAGTTTAAAAAACAAAAGACCCAAAATGCAACTAAGTAGGGATTTCTCACCTTTTGTTAGTACAGTTGGGGCAGTTTGGCAAGGACCATGTTGAGGTCCTATGGAAAAAAATCATAGTAATGCACCTCAGAGAATGTAGCCTGTGTAATAAAATTGACATACCTTTCTGTGCTAACCCTCTCACTTTTTTGTTCAAGCTTTGGTTTCCAGTATGAAGAAGTACTTTTTTTCCTTAATATGACAACTAGCCAAAATTGGCAGTGATACTTTTTTTTTTCAATGATATTTTTTTTATTTAAAAATAATAAAGTTCTTCAATGGAATATTGATGGAGGCTTCTCACATTTAATAACATTGTGTTAGAACCTGTTGCTAAATGATGTTGCAGCATGATTTCTGATGGTGTGACTTATCAACTTGAGATCCTTATATCCGGTATTTGATTTATCCTTTCTGGGATCAGGCTATGTTTTTACATAGACTTTGGGTATATTTTGGAAGATTTGGATTCCACTTTCTGAGCTATTTAGCACTATTACCCAGGAATAAAGTTAGAAGTTTATTTTAAATGCATTACTAAAGTTATAGCTTATTATCAAGCTTATGATGAAGTAACACATCTTGGAGAAGGTCTAAAAAAGTATTGCTTTCATGCAGGGTTACAGTTAAAGATAGCAAAGAGTTGGTAATAAGCTTTCCATTGAAACTCAAACTTTTCCAACAAATTTGTACTTAGAGTGTGTAAATTGAAGTAAATAATAGAAGTTATTGATACCATTTTTTTCTTCCCAAATCCCAGCTTAAGGAAGAAGAATTTAAAATTAAATTTGGGTTTAATAAATCTACTTCATCCCAAGAAATTAAATCTTCATGCATCCCTTCTTCATTGATGGCTGACAAAATTCTCCTTTGTGGATAGAAGGGACAGTATTCATGTAATCTTTTGTTTTATGGTACCAGTGGGGGAAATGGTGAGCTGTGGGGAATATAACATTTTTTCTAGGCATTAGAGGCAGGCAAAGGAAAGTCTGGTTAGTGTACCTACCTGCGCTGTGATGCCTGACCTGGCATTGTTCAGACATTCCTAGGACACTGATCAAAAATCAAAAGCAGAAAACATTGCTGGGGTCATGGGGCAGGATTGTTTCAAGTTAAAGCTGCTCTTGATGACCTGAGAAAATTGTCAAAATAACTGGCAATGCTACTTGCTTTGGAGAAAACAAAGATTAATGCAGATATCACCAGTGTAAACCAAACCGTTCTGTATTGGTTGCAAAACAGCAGATGCATCCACTGTGGAACTGATTTTGAATTTCCTTGAAATGAAAGCAGAACTGAAAAAAAATAACTTGAGAACTAAAAGAAAAAAAAAAAAGCAAAAACAAAACAAATGAACAAAAAAACACCTGTAGGTCAGCCGATATGTGACAGGTGATTGTTTTTATTTATATATTTATTCATTTGATGTTATTTTTATCTTAACCTAAATGCCAGAGGATTTCTGCTTACTCTGCAAGAGTAGTAATGAGCACAGGCTTTTCACGCTCCTGCTGCCTGCCTCAGCTGTAATGATGCGGTAACAAACATCTCCTGTTAGTGGTCTTTCCAGTGGACTAACAAAAACAACACGGCGTTTGATGGGACTGCTTATGAGGTGCCCTTGTAAAGATATAGCAGTTTGCCTGCGATATTCTCCCATGCCTGCACTTTCTTTCAGCACTTACTGCGTTTGGGTGCCGAGGTGCTGGCAGGGGTTGCAGGACTGCTCTGTGAGGGGTGGCTGGGGCTGCCCCGTGCCAGTCCCAGCTGGTCCCCACCGGCTTGGGGCAGGATGTGCATTGAAGACTGGAGTGGCCAGTCCATAATGCTTCTTTTGTGTAGCTTGGTGGAAGAAAGCTGGCTTAGAAAGAAAGTGAATGATGTGAAGGGGAAGGAGTGTGGCAGTGGGATGACTGGATGGGCGCCTTCTTAGAAATGAAGTGTTGGGCTGAAAGGAGAGTTACCCTTTTAAAAAAAAAAAAAAAAAAGGTGAAGAAACAAAAAGAAGAAGAGGGAGTCATGCTTTGAAAGCCTGGAAGAACTGAAGGTGTTTGAAAGAGTCACGGCTAAGAAACAGAGAGAAATGAGTGCCTCCTGGGGCTATAAGGGAAAACATTGCGTGGCATACTTTAGATGGCCAGTGACATAGTAGAAGATATTTTAGTTTGCTAAATACGTTACACAGGTCAAGCATAAAACAATTATCTGCTTATACGCTCGATTTCAAATGCTACTCTATTAAACATGCTTTAAATCCTGCACAGTGAAAGGCTCTTGATTTGCAAAAGAAAAGTAAGAAACAAAAAATGATCTGATGGGTGATGAATAAATTGTTTTTGGGTGGGAGTGAATCACCTGGAGCAGGTTGTAAAGGTTCAGATTTAGAACTCTTTTTTCCTTAATTTTTAATCAACCATTGTATATTTTACTGAACAGTATGTTATCTCATATACAGTTTTAGATCTTAATAGAACATTCTCATTGCTATGGCCAAGCAGTACAGGTTTCTTATGTAAAACGGATGCTAAAATCTGACATTGTGATCTGATAGGAAAGAAAAAATATTGTACATAAAAAGTCAATACTTAATTTTCAACATCCTGTTTAGCAGAGAGAATCGGGAACTCTCTAAATGTCCCCTAGCAGAAAGTAATATTGGATTGGTGGAGGAAAGTCTCAGGGTCAAGCTGAGAGGCAGAAGGGCACCTGAGAATACCTGAGCAATTTTCTCTGCTTCCTAATCCACTGGTTGTGCAAATAAGGTATAACTAATGTATGAGGGGAATCTTTGTCAAGGAAAAGCTTTAGAGTTTGCAGAGTAGTAATTACCTAGTCATGGAGTTATTAGATACTGTAATAGAAGACAAGATAGTATATCCAAGTGGTAAACACAGTCTTGTAGCTGCTGACTTCTCCTTCAGAAACCACCTGGTTCTATCTGTGCCTCTTCATTACTGTTTTGAAAGTTATTTAATAATGCTCCTGTAGTTCCAGCATTAGCCTTTTTTGACACCCAGGTGCTTTACTATAATGAAGCTGTGAGAATTTAAGATCTAATAACCATGAACAAGAGAGATATTTATATATATATATATTTAAGTTTGAAATGATTTAACTTGTAAAAAAATGTAGGCCCCTGTCAGGTTTAAAAAAGGGAGAAGGGGGGGAAAAAAGAAGTACAATGAACTCCTCTTAACATTGTGCTTATTATGTTCATGGTACTACCAGGATCCAAAGGCTAATCCAAGAAAAACCTGCAGTGAGTGACGTGTGGGGCTTTTTTATTTTTATTTTTTTGATCCTTTCCTACTCTTACTTTGAATTAATCTGCCTTTGCAACTATGTCAGGTAAATTAAAAGTTCCTCTAGTTTCTTATGGGAGATTTGTATAAGCTCTGAAATCTTTTGTGCCAAGCTGTCTTCCCAGCTCATAATTTGGTCTTCATTATGTTATTTATTTTGTTTATACAAGCTAAATGAAAGAAGGAAAATCTAACTCAAATGTGTTTTAAAGAATAGTAACTTTTTAAAATCTGTGCATAGTTTTTTGTGATTTATTAATTTTTATCTTCCCCTCCTTGTTCAAGTTGGAATTTTTGTGTAATAGTGGGACTGGAAGTCTGGAGATTTTTCTTTATTAATGATTTACTAATGAACAACTGTTAATCCTGTTATAGCTTTCTAAAAAGATGTAAATTCCCACTTTTTGAATTGGCATGCATGGTTTCCATGATCATTTTTTTCATCCGCTCTGTAAATGTGAAAGATATTTTAAGGAAGTATGAGACCAAAACACTCTTCAAATCAGTTTAGTTTATTGATTTTAAAACAGAAGACTACTATTTTTTGGTCATGTATATAAAAGCTTATTCTTTCAGATGTTCTTAATAAATATAGTTATGTATATAAAGGCTTTCTTGGCAAGAAACTGAGTATTTTTATTTCCTAAACAGGTGTCTTAATGCTTGTACTTACTGCAAAACTAAGCATGCCAGAGGAGATCTAGCTAGCTATCCCATTGAAGAACTAGTGGACAGAGCCAAACAGTCTTTTCAAGGTAAGGGGTTTTATCCTTACAATAAAAGTCGGCCTTTGAAGTGTACCAGGTCTTACTTTCACATGTAATGTTCTTGATACAATATGGCTCTGTTGCAGTATTGCTGTTCTTAATATGTCCCGGCTGTGTCTGGTGGTGCCTTTGTGGTAGAAATCCATGCTGTTGTTATGTTGTGTGCCAGTGTGTACAAAATGTAGTCCTACCACAAGGAGTATTTCATTTTGATTTTAGGCTTGCCTAGATGAAGTTCCATGCAAGCATTTTGTCATGATGTTGGGGATACTGTCACATTTGTTCATTTTGCTCTATTGCTACTTTCTTAAAAGGGAAGACTAATTTTTTTTCACTCAACAGTAACGGTAAATTTCATGAACTTCTTTAGGATTCTGAAAACACTTATAAGATATATTGCTTTTTCTCATAATGGGTTTCCTTGAGGAGTTCTAGGATATTTCTGTGAGCCATACAAAGTTTTGAAGATTAATTTGAAACAAATAAGATTTACAGCTTGTAATATAACAAGTAGTGTCAGACTGCATTCAACTTCAATAGAATATTTGTAATGATGTCACGTGGATCCAACCAAGCATCAAAAGTTTTTCGTGCAGTACAGTAGTGTGCTAGTATTTGCCTAAAACTCATATGTATTTTGTAGTTATGTTAGCTTTACTGAACCTTAATATTTATTTGTATCTAAATTTTGCCTGTCTTTCAAAAATAAATATTTCAAATATATTCTGTGTTCATTTCTGATGCAGTCTCTGTGAAGGCATAGGTGTTGTCTTCTGTGTTTGTGTGCCATGTTGAAGGATTACATGTTTATTAAAAAGATACTGAGGTAATTCACATATAATATCCTTCCGTCTTTGAATCAAATTATTTGAATCAAAATTACAGTAATAAATACAGTATGTGATTCCACACTCTTGGTGGCATGTGCAAACAGTGCAAGCATTGGATTTCACTTACAGCTCACTGTTGTTACTGTTCTAGTAAAAAGTAGGTCTCCAGTGCTTCAATATGTTTTTAAATCCATCCTTATTTAGGGGCCCACAATGAACTTTATTCAAGTCTGTGATGGACTTCTGACTTTTACTATCAGCAGTATGTAAAGGAAAAGTCCTTTTCCTAATCAAAGTCCACATGCACAAATTCTGAGCTCTGCATTACCAGCTTAACAATGTAAATATCTTTTTCTTTTGCTTTTGTTAAAACCTTTTTGTAAGCCAAACTCCTCTTTTTCTTCCATGAAGCTTATCTAGAGTTGCCACAGAATTTCTCCTACTGCTTAGGTTTGTACAATTAATGCAATTGTTGCTGTGAATTAGATTATCTGTTATGATAGACAGGAATCCTGTCGTGTCTCAGAATTCTTGTTTTAATAGAACAAGTCTCTAAAATCTGTATGAATTTGATGATATGTTCAGTAACTGAAATACAGGATGTATAAATACACTTACTACTTTGGTGGATAAACAATTTGGGAAACACATTTCAGAAGGTTACAAGTTTTCAGTAGTACAAGACAGGTGATTTTGAAATTGGTAAGTAGTCACTGTGCAGGTTAAAAGCTGCCATTTGATGGTTATGGTTATTATGCAGTAATCGTTCCTGGTAATAGCACGATATGTAGGTAGAAAAGGAACGCTACATTATTTTCCTTTCATCCAGGTATATAGAGTAAGAATAGTGTTATTCTGTTAGCACTAAATACCTACTGAAATGTTGTAAAAAAAACTTAGAACAATTCAGCAAGGGAATATCACAAAGAAAGGGAAGAGAAAACATGGGTTATACAGTCACGATTATAGCCTTAAATAGGTTAGTATTTAAATTTTATTCAGATTTAACGTATAGAAAGAAAAAAATTGGACTTGTCTGTCTTGTTATGGTTGTACATACATGCCATAAAGTCCACATTAAATTAATATAAGGATGTATTTTCATGATATAACTAGAAGGAAAAACTCTTGGCTTGGCTTGGCTCTGCAGACTATAAACGTGAACTTTTAGAAAGTTCTTTGAACTTCAAGGGTTGTACATTCAGATTGAAAATTCAATAATTCAATTCATCTGTTGTACTGTGGCCCTTATTATAAATATTGACTCTCTCAAAATAACTTGATTTCTAATGGAAAAAGTTGCCCTTCAGCTGTTGTTTTGAAATTTCTTAAAGAAATGCTATGACATGTCTCACAGCAGACATCTCCAGGGAGTTATATTCTTATTTGGCTTTACGCTAGTACCTTTGTTAGAGGAAATAAGAAAAGAAGCAAGTACTGAGTTGTAAAATGAGAGGCTTTGCCTACAGCTTCCACATATTTAGAAACAGTCATTAAATAGTTAGATACTTAGTTTGAAGTGTATGGAGAATTTATTACTGCCAGCTTGTTACAGCTGGGCTGCAGAAACTCTTCATCAATCCAGTGAAAGACTTAAGCAATTCAAATTCATTAAAGTCATTGCTGAGTTACTGAACCATACTCGCTTCAACAATTTTCTGTTTTCTCAGAAGATCTAGTGGAAAATACAGAGAGGTACAGATGTGTGACGAAAAGTCTTTCCACTTTGGAATTATTCATGGGAGCATTGAAGTGTCTTAGAAGAACAGCAGCAAAAAACAGTATGTGATGATTTTGTACAATGACATGATCAAGTCATGTAAGAAAAAGGAGACCGGTGTTATTTGCAGTGTTTTGTAGATATATAGCCTTACAGTAGACAATTTGATAAGACCCAATGTTGCAGTTATGGAACACACCAAAAATGGTTAGAAGAACTGTACTTAAGGACATTTTGATATGGGTCCTTAAATCTCAGCACTAAAACAGCTCTCTAAAATGCTTTATTCAGGTGATCATTCTGTTTTTAGATGACAGTTGCCATCTTGTCACTGTTTCTAGCAGCAGTATGTTGCCAAATGGAGCTATAGTGTTGTGATCAGATACTCTCAATTTTTCTTCAGTCATTTCCATACTGCAGCCTCTGGGTTGGAAGTCTCTATGTAGCAAGCATTTCCAAGCTGTAGTGTATGCAGCATTACTTGTCTGCAAGCCATTTCAAGTAGTCAGTGGTCTAGTGTAGGGCTACTAATAATACCATTATTAGCAACAGTATGCTGATAAACTATCTATGTGACAGCAGATGTAAGGTACCTTACAGTAGTAATTATTTTTGATGTTTGTCTCCAATATGACTTCTGAAGATTTTTGATTTTGATTTTCTCAGGTTTTTAGTCAAAATTCAGCCCTGTGAATTTATTTCATTCCTTCGTTTTGAAAGCTTTACATACTTTGTATAGGTTAGTAAGTCTTTGTTTCAATGTATTTTAGAGTTCAGACCTTTATTTTTGGTATGTATTACAGTTTTGTAAAAACAAAATTTAACACTCTGCTGAGATTGGTAACTAGATTACAACAGATGACAAAATTGTTAAAATTTACATGTGTTCAAATTATTTCTGCAAGTGTAAACTTGATTTAAATCAACTGATTAAAAAGAGATGACTGAAATCATCATGGCTGAATGGGTATCAACCTATATCTTGTACTTTTCCAACCTTTGAAATAAACCGTTCTTTATATTTCTTTCCTTCTGTATTTTATTTTTATATCTTAAATTCAGTATAATCAAAAACTAGATGTGTTGCAAGTTTTTGGTGCATTCTGCATACATTCATAATGCACTGAACTAAGTTTCTGACAATGATTTTATGTATGTTAGGGTGTCCTGAAGTTGAGTTTGTTTGCATACTTTGTATGGATTTACATCTCCTGTCTTCCATAGTACTCCAGAAGTTACAGTTGACATCAACTTTAATAATTCATGACAATTCTTTTTAAAAAACCAATCTATCTGAAGTTAAAAGTAGAGCATTGAGGTTTTAGCTGTTTTAACTTGAATGGTTTTTCTGTCAATTTCAACTTTCAGTAGGTAGTTGTATTTTTTTATTTTTTATTTTTTACATGGACAGCCTTGTCAAATCACATTATGTAACAGATTTCTGTAAGACAGCTAGTAAAAGAAAAAATATTGCTAAATGTAGTAAAGTGGTCTTTAAGTAGGGAACAAATGTCTTCTGTAACAAAGTTTATGCGAGGAGTTTTCCACAGCTGATAGTACAGCGCTTTCTTTGTGTCATCAATTTAGTGGTATGTTTTTTCAAAATTTACTATATCATGTTCAATGCTGTATTTTAGGAAATTGTATTTGCAGTTATGAGAGAGCTCTTTCTTTCCTTCCAAAAACAACTCTATGTATTACAATGTGTTTTTGCTTAGTTCATGAAGTGGAAGGCTGGAGTTACTGCCATTGGTGAAGAGTGCCCCAAGGAGACACAAAAGTTAAACAAGCCTGTGCTTTAAATGTTGTGTGGAGTAATGTCCTGGGATAGCTTTGGCTACATTGCAAGACTTTTAATTGATTTTGGAATTTTCTTTAATGGAGTTTTAGTGACCATAAAAAGATACATAACTGATATTGCTACCTGGTGGTTTGTAAACCCAACCTATTGTGAGAGACTTTCTGGGCAGAGATAGCACTTTATATTGCCAACAATTTTAGCTGGTTCAGCAAACTAACTTAAAAATATAAATAGTTTTATGGAATTAGCTGTTACTTCATTCTGGTTTAGAATGAAAGTCTCCTGCATGTACCAGTAGAAAATTATTCTTCTTTAGCATTGCATGTCTGTCAAAAATGGCAGAGAATATGCTGCTATTAAAATATACACTGTATAATTACAACTATATTAGCTTATTTTATGGTAGCAACCAGGGAGCTCAAAGGAAAGTCAAGTCCTGTTGGGAAACAACATACTCATATCCTCAAGCTATGTGGAAAAATTGCTTCTGGACAAACAATTGCAGTGGCAAAATACATTTATTTTTATTCCATTTTTTGCATGATGGTTCTCTGGCATGCATAGTGTTGAATTCTGAATAATGCTTGTGGTCAGGAGATTTTGGACAAAATGTAGCATTACAAAGCAGAGGAGCTATCTAAAGGAAGGGCTGAGTATCAGCTTTCTTTCATCAGTAGTCTGTAGCAATTATCCCTTATCCTGTAGGTTTTGAAGTGTTGAGAGTTTGAAGGAGATTAATGTTAAGTATTTCTCTCTCTGCAAGCATCGTTATAAACAGATGTTTGTGTGTAACGATAAGGATTCTTTTTATATACTATGACTAGTTTCCAAAGCTTTTCAGATCACTGTGAGCCTAGCTAAGGATCTCTGGTTTTAGTAGTTCTGATGAGGTGCTGTCAGAACATTCTGCTTTGTTAATTGGTAACTGGTTTTCTTCTGCAGCATTACTGTAAGCTCTCTATGTGTATGTTTTCAGAGCACTTGCCATTCATGAAAGGATAAATATTTAATATCAATAATGCTTTTCATTTCCTGTTAATTGGCCAAACCAGTACCAAATTCTGATGTTTTAGGCTGTCTTCTGAGTGGCGGTCTTTGAAGGCACTTTGAAGGACTGGGTGCCTGGTCACCCAGATGGAGACCTGGGCTGTGGACTCAGGTTTCTTTGGGATGGGGGATAAACCAAGACTGTAGAGAGGGTAGTTGCTGTATATTGAGGTCTCACCTTGGTGTGAGATGAAGACTTAATCAGAGGCTGGGCACAGACCCAGGAATGAGGAAATAGCCTTAGCAGTTTAAGCATGGCCTTTGCTAATGACCCTAAGCGTGCCCCAGTGAAGCTTCCTTAAGGAGCTAGTTTTAATTCCTTGCTTACTAATATTTTTGCCCTTCTAGTGTCAGTGTTCTGTCAAATAAGTATATATATCCATTCTACTTGTACTCGTGTTTGTCTTCTGTAGCCTAACAAGATTCTCTGAAGTTAAGCATTTTCTTGTGCTTCTTTGTCCTAAATTTTGTTCAGAACTTTCTGCAACACTCCCAAAAGGAAGCTAACTCTTCTTCCATGTTGGCCATGTGATGAAGAGACTTGGCTGAGAATCTGTTGGATATCAAATTCAATACAAACAGGGGCACTGCTGTTACCCACTGATATCTGAGAACTGAGTTTCCATTGTTTATGTAAACTCAAATCTTGATGAAGTGCAAACTGATACTTAAAATTGATTTTGTGGTTGTCAATTATTTTCTATCAGAGTTATACTTGCAAATGTTTGGAAATTCCCTGAAATTGAGTATGTGCTATATAGTTCAAACAGTCAAAGGCTTTGACTTTATTGTATGGATAGACTAGGGTGTGCTTTCTGTGGGAAGGAAGAACTCCTGATAATACATATATTGTTGTATATCTAGAATAATTAAACTATATTATGTTAATGACACATAGCTAATCAGTTGGTTGAATTAGATGGACGTGGTTTTGAGATTTTTTTTTAAATTCAGTTGTCATCTGGAAAGATTGGGAAATGTACTTTGTATAGAACTGAAATATGTTTAGAGTTTGGTTAATTTGAGATTGGATTAGATATTTAGATTAACTTGAAATGAATGTTTTGTTTGGTTCTACAAATAATCGTTGGCCTTAAAAAATACAAGTCAACAAAATATTTGTGAGTAGGGAGTATTTACATATTTATTTTGAAAAATGGGAATGGTTTAATGTGGAAGATGTTTACACTGAAACGTTTCCCTTTCCTTCTATGTAAAAAAAAAAAAAAATCACCATTTTGAAGTTTTGTTAAATTTTAAATGTTCTTTCCTTTTGGAAGTTTTCTGATTTCAGTACAGAAATTATAATTGTTACCCAAAAGCTGTAAGCTACTTTGGCAAGTGTCTGTTTCTGTTCAGCAAACACAGCTTTCGGAAAGCAAAATTTTTAGTACTATTTACCAGTCATTGCCTAGGGTAGCATAGCAAAAAGCTGCATAAAAAATTAAGAAAGAAAATTAAGAAAAAATCAGAGCACTTTTTCATGCTGTGTCCTTTATAGCAAAAAGGAAGCAAAGATAAAGGCAGGCTTTGCCTGTAAATGCAGACCATATTTTATTATTTCTTTGCTTCTTTATCCACAGTAAAGGAAGCATCAGAGTGAAAAAGCAAATGTTAGTACCCTTTAAACACCTCCAAAAGGGGCTGCAAAAGTCAAGCAACATTTCTTGTAAGGTAACTGTAGTGAAGAAACATGAAACTTGGTTGCTGGTTGGCTGTTTTGGGAGTTCTCTCACACTTAAGTCACATTATGCATTTACCCCATAAAAACTTCAGCGGGGCGGGTGCCGGGGTGGGGGGACCGGGGCTGACAACTTAATATTTTGATACAAAATAATATTTTGAAGGCATAGCATGTATTGGCTTCTACTTGCTGCCTTTTAGCAGCAAGAGTGACCTTGTGAGAGTATGAAGGCCGTGTCCATTATAATTGGTTGTAAACTTTCTTATGGAATACTTTATCAGAGTAGACAAATTCTCAAAATGCTGAATTTTTGACTGGAATATATTGAATTCAACAATTAGAGATTTTGTGGAAGGAACTGAATGTGTTTCATTTAGCATTGTATAATGAAATACTTGAAGCTTCTTTTTCAAAATGCTTTTGTTTTGCCTCTGTATTTTCCAATTCATAGAATCAGAATGTTATGATACATAGAATATAAGGTGTATAAGAAAGGAAAATTGTATACGGAAATCTTTTTTGACAAACAGTCTTTAGCCTTAAAAACATATGAACAAACCCAAACCCCATTTAATTTTTCAGTTCCTTTCCAATCACATTTTTTGAGAGCAGAGTTTTCCATATCACAGATAATCTGATACATACACAGCTTTACTAGGCATAGTGTTACTTTATGGGTTGTTTGTTTGTTTGTTTGTTTTAGTTGGGGGGGGGGCAGGGGAGGAAAATGGTGGCAGTATTTTTTTAAGGTAAACCTCTTCTGTCAGCCTTTTTACTGACTTCTGGGCAGAGTAGGCTTTCTAATACTGTTCCTGAAGTCTAATTTGAAATTGTGTTCCAGGGAGCTTGGGTTGCTGTATTTGAGACACTTTGATAAACAACTTTTTCTTTGTTCTTCTGTGCTTTTTGGCTATAGCTAAAGAGCTAGGGTTTTTTTGTTGTTGTTAAGTTTATTAAAATTCTTTCTGTATTGTCTTTTGTGTTTTATGAATGTTTAAGTTTTGCCTGCTGACTTTGCTAATGCACAGAATACTTAGGCCAAGATAAATATTTTGATACCACCCTGTCATTTCTTAGAGTTATATGGGATAATGTAATGAATTAGTTTTTCATGGCCCCATGTAATCTTTTCTAATGATCCTGAAAGGAAAAAGTATATTTACATTCTGTCAGTAGTGATTAAAGCAATGTCTTCAGGTAAGTAAAAAAATGCTGTGTAATAAAAATTTAAACACACATAAGCAACATCCTGTAACAGAAATATATTTAAAAGAATAATAAGATGTCTTTTCAGTAGCATATTGCAGTTATTTTCAAGCTTCATTTGAGTAACAAAATTACAAGTTTAGTGAGCTTTCCTCTTGACTCAAAAAGAAATTCCCAGTCATGTTTTTGTTATGTGTTTCTTCTTTATGGTCAAGTTTGCTGAAATGGTACAGTTGTTTCTGTCGTCTGCATAAAAGGTTCCTTTGAGTTATTTTTAATTGTATTTGAGAAATGCAGTGTCCATTACATTAGATTATTGGTGTCTAGGTTGTTAAACTTGCTGCATTCTGAAATTATGCATTACAGTACCTGAGTCAGCTCATTTTACTTGTGGGAAAACAATTATCTTGCTGCCTGTTTATAGGAATTTTAGGTGACTGAGTCAAGACAAAAACTTATATATATTGCATTAGATAATTGAGCTGAACTGTTTCTTCTGGTTTGACCGAAGGTCCTCCTGTCCCCTCCAGATTGTCTCAAAACGGCATTACAGCAGAGAGCTTCCTCCAATTAAGACAGTATTTTCACAGTAATACTTTTCATTTACACATTTCAAACAAGACTCTCTTTTGTATTTGCTCATTAGTCTTGAACAATGATACTGTTTACATTTGTGTTTGCTATACGGTGACTAAGTTTCCATTGAGATATATGCAGGAGCGTCTAGCTTTAGTGAAGAGATGGTTTCCTCCATTGATTTCATTATGTCCTTTGATTGTTATTAAAATATATCTATGGCATTCTTATGCCACTCTTTACTTTATTTAAAATAATTGCTTATAAAAGTCATTGGTATTCTGCATGTTTTTGCTTGGTGTTTTGCAGTTAGAGTTGAAGTCTTCCTCTGAGATGGCCAGATGTAAACTGACTTTGATCTAAAAACCATGCAGCCATTCCAGTGCACTACCGTGCTTTAAGTGAATTCAGCTTTCCTTCAGATTATCATATCAGCTCATGCACAATGTTGTCAAGCATCATTTAACCTTGGCTTTAGAATAGGGTTATGTTTGGTAAGTCCTGGGTGAAGAGAGCTTGAGTCTTTCTGTATGCCACTGTCTTGAGGCATAGGTAAAAATGATGACACCCTAAAGATGGAGATTAGATTGGAATGAAAGCTGTATGCTCTTTGGTAGGTAATAGCACACCAGCAGGAATGAAATATTAAACTGAAGAAAAATAAATTTATTTGTTTGTCATTTTCACAAACCAAAGTCTTTTTTGATGTTACATATATAGGGAATTACAGGTAAGGATTTGTGGAAACATAAACCTTCAGTAGTGTGCCAGGCACTCTCATGGAACGACTCCAGCCCTCTACAGGCCTGCAGTTTTATACTTTTTGATTGTGACAATGGAAGGGTTTGCAGGTTTGCATGGATCAGTTTAATAATACGCTTTATGATGCAACCAGGCAAACATTTGCATCAGCAGAGCTGTGACACAGGAGTTCAAACTTATGGAAATTTCCCAAATCAGTCTATTATGAAATTTACTGCCTGAGATGGACCTGCGGTCCACTGGCTGAGCTGTCAGCAGAAGCTTCCAGTTACTAAGCTTCCAGTTACTTCATACATTACATGTAGCCCATCAGATGTCCAGGCATTGATGTGGCAATGCATGTTATGCTTCACAGGCAAATGTCATGCAAGGAGAAAGGCACAGAAAGCTCTGAACATTTATTTAGCTGCTGGCTAAAATGCAGTTTTATTTTTCCTGGGGGAAGACGATCTGAAATTGATGGCAACAGTACTAACATAAAAACATTCTCTTTGAAATTGTTCTCAGTAGTTTGGAGATAATGTGACCTTTGTTTAAGTTAGAGTTATAGTGCTTGCTTTTAATGCTTCAGTGGAAGACTTGAAACTATACTGATTTAAATCTGGAAAACCTGAACTAAATGTTAGCTTTGTTCTGTTTTTATTGACTCTTGCTGATTTTGAGTTGTATGTAGAATTCATTCATGTTTTCTTTTTAGTTTTTGATCAAATAATGTATAAAAAATTTTTTTATCACTTTGTAAAATATACTTTTCTAGCTATTTGCTAGTTCTTTCCTTTCTGCTGTGGCAAGCTGATGACTGTATTGGGATACACTCATGTTGCTTTTTGTTTCTCATGTTTTCACAGAACTGTTTATGAATCACTTTCCAGGAAAAAATTAAGTACCCCTACAATTAAAGTCTTTCAGACTGTGTTGCACGTCTGTTAAATAGTGCTATCATGTTTCTGTCCATGGTGTCCCAGATCTTGTGCATTTGTAGTATAATATATATGTAGTCAGTCCACTGCTTTCAGAAAGCCTCAAACATATTGCACATTGCTGTATAGGTGATTGACTCATGCAGAATAAATTTGATGCTTTCCAAAGACTGATCACTCTGCATTGCACTTGCGGTATGTCTGATGCTGCCATCACAATACTAAACATGCTGATCGTGTGCCCTGTGGCCACCAAGGACTTCTTTCAGATTCACAACATGCCGCTGTTTTTGAGAGATACTAAGAATCAGTACGAGACTCAGATTTAGTTTGTTTAAAATGTTAATATTTTCATTATGGGTGTAGATTGTGTACATCACAGCATCTTCTAACTTCATAGTTGCCAAGAACTTTCACTAATATAATCTTGTTTCCATTTGCTTATAACTGTGTCAAACTTTAATTGATACATCTATTTAAAATCATTTAACTGTTTGGAAGAATTAAGTTAGGTAAAAGATGTTATTTTATACAAGTTTAGAAAGAAGAAAACTTTTTTATTGACAAGTTCAGGAAGGCCTTCATGCCTCAGTGTGATTGATCCTTCGTCTTTGGGTCACTTTATAGTACTCAGTTGAAATGGGTTTTTTAGAGATTTAGGAGATTTTGGCTGTTAGATTTTGTAGGCATGCTCCACACTTTAGACTGTTTTCATACTTTTTTTTTTTCCTTATTGCCAGGTCTGCTGTGATACCAGGCATCAGATATGAGGAAGGGGAACCTCTTTTCTTGTTTGCTCCATATGTTTATGTCTTCCTCTGGCCTTGATAAAGGTTTTAATCCAGACAATCTGTTTAATCGTCCATGTAGCAGCCTCATATAACAAATATGCGGTAGCAGTTAGTTAATTTGCCAAAAAATCTTATCTATGAAGCATTTAGGACACAAATGAATCAGCCTAGATTTTGCAAGGATGCAGTGTAACGTGCAAAACTGCAACTAGAGGCCCTTCCCTCGCAAGGAAAAACACTTAGGCACTGTTTACTGTTTGTATAATTAGAATGCTTAAGTGCTGTGTACCTTTAAAAAAGAAAAAAGAAAAAAAAAGACAGCTGGAGGTGGCCGCAAAGAGCTTATAATGCTATAATATAAACAATGGAGGAGAAATACAGTAGAATAATATTATGTGATTACATTCAGGATAGTAATCAGTTAGTCACTGTATTTACTGCTGAGACGTGTAGGGTCTTGTGTGGGATGATAGAGGGAAGATTGTTATTTAGGAAAGATTAGGAAAGATGATGTAGTACAAGGAATGGTCATTCATTTTGGGAGGAGCTATGCCCATAAAAGTTGCAAAATTCATGTTTCCTTAAAGATTTTCATCAGGATTCACTCTGTGTGTGCTGGGCTGTGTTTCTTAAACCAGTAATTTCTTCTCTGTGGGGATTATTATAAAGTTTGAATAGCTTTAAATGGATTCCTTAGATACTTTGGAATATGTTGTTCATGTCATGGTTGGTATAAATCCTATTAATGCTGTAATATGAAATAAAATGCATATTTTCTGAAAATCCGGACTACTTGTTGGTTTAGGATGCTGTCTTTTCTGTAAGTTGTTGTCATAGGCAAATAGGCATTGTTCAGAGGAGAGCTTGCCAGATGTATTGACACTGTTGCCAAAATTTCTAGCAGGACCAAATTACCTTTTTTGTCTCTGTCAAACCTGCCTAGTAATGTTGCTTTTTTAATAGTCTCTCTAACTGTGCATGGGTTGTTGTAGCTTACAGTGTTGGAAAGAGGAATATAAAATGTATGTGAATGCTTATTTTGCATGCCTGACTAAGACTCCTACAGACAGGAAGACTCCACTAATCTCTTCACTTTGGCAGTTTAAAGAACCAGAAAAGTCTGTTTAACAAAGGTTGTATTTTTTTTTTCTTTAAGTGGGGAAAAAAACACAAGTTTTGGTCACATTTGCTCTTATAATTCAGTCTTCTCATTCTTTTTTTACCTTCTTACCCAAATATTTGCATTTGTGCTGTTTAACTCCTTGAATGACAAGAAATCCTTTTAGTTTTAAATTTTTGTGGAAATAAAAAAGATTTTAGTTTTGTTTGAAATAAAAGTTTAGTGTAAAAAAGCCAAAGCAGAGATGTATGCAATTAAAAATACTACCTCATCTTTAGCCTTAGGCTATAGTTTCAGCTGTAATTTAAGCAAACACTGCACCTAAAAGAAGCATTTATTTGCCATCTTGGCCCCATTTTTTCATGCTGGCCGCCAGTTTTCTGCTGGGAGTGAGTTCCTTGTGTAAACCAGACTGGGGAGCTGATCTGGCGTAAAACTGAATGTCTGTCATCCCCCCTCACCCCAAACCGATAACAACCCAGCCCCCGCCTCCATTCTAACTTGGGTTAGTTCTCCAGTCTGGTTTACTTGAGGACCACATAAACGCTTGGACTATCCCAATGGAAAAAACAAATAGCGTGTGTGTGTGTAAGGTAGGAAATAAGCTGCTATAAGCAGCTGAGGAGACAAGAAGACAGGCTCAGCAGTGTTGGTTTATGCTGCTTGAAAAGTGTGAGTGAAACTGGATTGAGAGTGATTAAATCTTGCTTTCTGGAAGAGGGTACAGAGTTGTGTGTGTATCCTCTTGGAAGGTTTGTAATCTTGCATATAACTTTGTGGTTAGAGATGGTGGAATCTATCATTCTAGTTTCAGTGAAATTTCAATTTTTCAGAATATAGTTTTGTTGTGTTTTAAGAGAATAGAAAGCTGAAGGAGACAAAGTAAACTTACGCTTGTTACTTAGTCACATATTTTCAGAAATCTCAAAGTGTGACAATAAGAAGTGATACAATTTGAATCTTTTAAGATGCTAACATTATAGAAATACTGCAATTCTGCAGTGTCCCAGTGCTACTAGACCAAGGGATTTGAAGAGATATCAGGAAAACTAGACATGGCGATCTGCCCGAGCTCTCCTCTCCCATCACTGAGCCCCTGTTTCCTATGCAGGCTTATCTAGTTTAGGAGAACTGTGCCTGCACAGCTTCAGCTAATATTGGACATGCTGGGCTGTCTTCTCTTTCCGAAGTCATGAGATACCTTTTCCAGCTTAACACTTACTTTGAGATCCACTGATTTCTGTGAGCTCCATGTGCACTGCAATGCTAGTGTCTACTTGCGCTTCAGCAAAGACGGAAGAGGAAGGATGTTCACCAAGGAAAGGGAAGCAGAGCTGACCTCTGATTTAATAATTTGGGTATTATTTGATATTGCATAGATTAGAGTTAGTGATACCATGATAAAAGTTCATTATTGGTAACTGCTTGGTGGCTCTGCGGAAAATCAGTGTGATTCTTATTGTAATCTTACCATGTTTGCTAAAGATGGAGCGCTGGGATGGTCCCAGCCTGTGAATGGGACTGGGATTTGGGAGCCTCCAGATTCCTAAGTGGTAACATTTCTAAGTTCCCCAGGCTGGTCTCAAACATGAGATGTTCTTGAGGCAGATGCCTTCACACGGTAGCAGAAGTTGGGCAACCTGAAGAACTGCTTAGGGTAGGAGATTTGGTGTTTTAAAAAGCTTGTAGAAAGAACTAAGCTGCATGTAGAGCCTGACTGCAGCTCCGCACAGCAGGCTCTGGCAGTGGGACTTTGCAAAGCTGCTGTTCTGAAAGCATCTCGGCTGTGGGAAACTCAATTCCTGGAGGCTTTGAGCTATGTATTCTACTTGAGCTGTAATAATCATGGGTCTAAAACTACTATGTTTTTACTGTGCTTGCTTAACGTTACAAAAATATGTATCTTTTAAAAGCCAAAGTAATTTATGGACTCTTTAAAACAATTCGTTGTTTTCTTCATCAGTTATTGAATTAGATGTCAGTACGTTAAGGAATAAAGCAGTATGACCTTGATAGCCTTAGAAAATTTTATTAATTGCTTTTCAAATAGCAAAATAATTTGCATGTATATGCATTTTGTTCATTCTTATTGAAACAGACTTGTTCAGAAATGTAAATTTTCTTCTTCCAGTCAGTATTTTCACTAAGTTGAGGAAGACTTTCTAAAATCCCACTGTTTTAGCATTTGTATCCAACAAGGAATTGCTGCTAAATTTATGAGGGAAAGGACTTCTGATCTCTCCTTCTAAAAAAAAAAAAAAAAGTTTAATAAAATGAACTTCCAGTTCCTGGTTGGTGCCTGTAAATGCTGTGGTAGCAGACTACTGGAAACAAAACTGAAGTTCAAATGCAAGTCGACTTGTGTCTTTCTGAAAAACTTACTTGAAACACAAAGGCATCTTTTCCAAATTCTCTGTGCAAAGGAGGACTCATATACTTCATGTATACAGGAATAAGAAAGTAATCAGCAGCTTGTTCTGGCAGAGGTAGGAACATACATGCTACCTGTGGTTGTCTTCTTGCTGTTTAATACTGTTACTAATTTTATGATTGTAAATAGTACTTTGAAGTTGCTTTTGAACCATGTTAATAAATATTTTTTTTAATGTAAATTCGTAGAGGAAAGGTAATTGTTACTATCCATAGCTGTCTTTTTAGAACAAAAGGCACCCACTAAGGTTGATGTTAAAAATCTCATAAATGCAAGTAGTTATCATTGGTTAGGTAGGTAATTATCATGGTTTTATTTGAACGCTCCCTATTGTCAATATGAGTATTTCCCTTGAAGTTTTCCACTTTGAGCTTGCACTTAGCTTATTTGTGGAAGAGTTTTTATTTCTTTTGAAGTGTTGGCAGCCAGTTTTGTGTCACTTTGACTTTTGCTGTGAATTGCAATGCCTTGAAAATATTCACTGTTCAGTAGACCTACTGAGAAAAGAAGAAAAAGCTTGATGCTATGTAAATTTGGCAGTGAAGTATGTGAAGATTCTTCATGTTTTTTAGTAGAATGTTTGGCTGGCTTAGAGCTTCCTTAGTAAAAGCTATCCAATCTGATGTTTCCTTTAATTTTTTTTTTCAAACTTGTTTATTTATTTTATACCAAACTAGTATATGTTATATTTTTTCCACGCTTATTCAGTGGAACAGTAGGAGAGGAAAGCTGGATAACATTTCTTTTTTGTTAATTTTATTTATCAATATCTTTTTGTTATGTTTGCATTATTTGAAATGGAGTGTAACGTGAGATTTTGTAATGCCACAGCCAGTAGTTGAAGTCTTTACCAGACAGAATAAGCTAGTCTTGTATGTATTTAGTATTGAATTTAAAAGCAGTTCAAATTAAGGCATGGTGTACCTTCTAATTAATCTTACTGTCAGGAAAAAAAAAATTATCTTTAATTTTGTTTGAAAATTAATGTTGGATTTTATGTTGTTTCTTAGCCACAGGGTTATTGGAGTATTTCCACTAGTCTAAAGCTACTTGTACATATTTGTTCAGGTATTGGAACTTGTTGTGTTTCTTTGTTGTTAATACTTGTTTTGCTCCTGTATTTACTGCTGGTTTTGTAAAACCTTGTCTATAAAGACTTTCAAAACTTTATTATTATCACAGCCAACCTTGCATATTATGCAGCACATAGCTACTTAGATCTTTCCATTGCTCGTGTGAAAATGAGACAAGCAATTCCTTCTTTAAAACAAGAATGGTGACCAGAATCTACATTGTTAACAAACAAGACGCACCATGTTGCACCAGTCATGTACCAAGCACAGTATATGTCATTATTATTATGTCCAAAGGTAATTTATCAGAATACAGCAGTGATTTATTTTATCTTCTGGTACACGGTCCCCTCCTGGATAGTTTGGCCTTCCAGAGGAACAAGTGTCAGTCATTCTGTGCCAGTGAAACATCCTGTTCAAAAGACAACTCTAGATGTTGTCCTTCAGCTAACTTTTTTATTTGCTGCAGGGATGTGAAGGAGAGCACTAACTTCTTGGAGAATAAGAGTTTTAACAGAACTAGAATCTCTCAGCATAAAGGTTGCATGCTACCTGCATTTCTCTTTGTGGGCAAAATGATTCATGTCATGCATGCCCCACTACCCCTTCCACTGCAAGGTGACTGGTGTGCCAGCTACGTCTTAAAATGAAGAGTAATGTTAGATACCTCATCCCATACAGGGATTCAAAGCATTAAATGAAACTAGCGAAGATGAGGTTCAGAACAAATTAAAACAGGATACTTAATCTCATAATATGGTTAAACCTCAGAAACTCCCTAGCGTGGGACATGGTGAAAGTTTATGTGTGTTTGGAAGAGATAGGACAGGTGCCATTAAGCATCCACTGTAGACGGCCATTGGAGAGATGACGCTGGGCTGAAATAACTTGTGGTCTTAGTTATTATGACTATTCTTAAGCTGCATTTCAGCAAATAATCTGATTTGCCCCCATTTTACTTTATCTAAAGTGTGCATTAGCTTTTTAATACTGCTGTCTGCCAGTTTTTAAAATGAAGGCTTACCTGCTGTACATAGATGTTTTTTTTGCAGTGTTGATGCTCCTGTTAGGTTGTGCAATATCCTTGTGAGTCAAGTACATGCCACCTCCATTTCTAATGCTACTATAAGATGGAAACTTTTTAAGTTCTTTTTAATAGGAAACTAAGAGTTCATCTGATCAGGTCTGAGTTAACTTTCTTCCAAAGTGCTTTAAAGTGCTGGGTGATTAAGTGAAAAAGCTGCAATTTACAGAAGCAAGACACTTCAACATCAAACAACTCACAGCAAATGTCAAGTGTAAACAATCTGTAAGTTATAAAAAGAAATTGTCTTTCATGCCATATTCACTGAAGTCAAAGTGAGAGTTAAACTCTGTGCAGTGACAAGCCCAGTTGTGACAGTGAGAAAATACGGAAAGAATACTAAATGTATCTTATGAAAAACTAAGTTTACATGCATGGTCCCAGAGACTTGATTGATCCATCTCAAGGTTAGCTGTTGTCCCTTCTTATTTTACCTTCGCTCTGGTATTTCCTACTATGGTAAGACAGAAGTCAATACAAAGTTTTTTTGTAATCAACTTTAGACATAATGCTATAGTGGTAGCAATTGCTGGTGAAATAACAATTCAAGACTGAGTAGAAGAAAACATAGTTTTCATGCTGCTCTGGCATCATTGATAGCATTTAATGCAAAGTCAAGCTGGTCAGTCAGCACATTTTTTAAGAAAAAAAAGGTACTATACAGCTTTTAACAGCCTTCCCAGGGAAACTAGTCATAATGTATGAACTCATTACTGGCTCTTTGCATTGGACACAGCATGGCTGCATTTTTTCTTAAAACCCCCTCTCATGTGACCAAGAATCTGATGTTCATAAATTTAATCTTGTAATGAGTGTTAGAGAAGTGCTAATTTAGGTATAATTTGCACCTGCGCATTAGAGAGCTCTGTGGCCTCTCTGTTCTAAATCCTGAGTAAATAGTCCTTAAAACAAATGTTCTAAGTGTTTTGTACAACTTGCTAAGTTCAGACTTTAAACAGAGATGGTTTTTATTCTCAGTTTGGTTGTGTCTGGAAACAGATTAGTAGCAATCATGTCAAATCTCACTGAAAAAATTGGTCTGCTATTTTGGCTCGTGAAAATAAGAGCTATGACCTGCACAGATATGTGGGACTCATGACATGCACACCAGGGTGCACACCTTAAATTTATGCCTTTTTAATGCTGTGTACATTGTGTTAAAGGTACTGAAATTTGAAATTGAAACATTGCCTGTAAGCTAGGTCTAAGAGGTGTCAGTGAGGGTTCAGAACCTTTAGGGAAGATGCTTGGTTTACCTGTGAAGACCAGTTGTGTCTGCTTTAATTTACGGTAATTACATTTGTGACCTGTTCATGGAATCACAGAACGGTTGAGGTTGGAAGGGACCTCTGGAGGTCATCTGGTCCAACCCCCACCTGCTCAAGTAGGGACACCTAGAGCAGGTTGCCCAAGACCCTGATCATGGTTTCATTTCATTTATAGGCCCAATGCCTCAAAGGAGAAAAAGGAAAAATAACACACTTGTTCCTAGTTTGTTTGTAAACCAGGTCAGATATCCTTGATTAGCTGTCAGCTGGACCATAATTTAAATCTTGACAGAGTGAACCTAAACAGCAGATTTTTTTTCAGATCAGCCAGATGATAGGGAGAGAAAAATAGAAGTTATTTCCAGTTCACAAGCAGTACAACAGCGCTGAATAAATGTGCAACTGTTAATGAATAGCTATTTCAAATATTTACAGGAGGCAAAAGAAAAGAAGATTGGCATCCAAGGCAGCTGTGTCCTGGGAGAGCTATTAAAAATAAACATGATAAATGATGTTCAAGTGCTCATATAGCTGTCAAATATCAGAGGTACTCAAAAGTGGAAAGTGTTTACACGCTATGGCCATGCAGTTAGGTATTCTGGATAGGAATATTTTTTCTCAATTTTTTCAGAAACCTAAGATTTGGCAGATCAAAAGGGGAGAGAGGACGTAATGGATGTAGAACATTCAAGAACCTTGAACTTTATGGACTTTATGCTGCATTTAAAAAAAAAAATGTCTTGTAGGTGAAACTCATTTCAAACATTCAATTATTTCCACACTGAACTGATTTTCTTTAGTCTTGACTCTGAATAAAAACTATGTGGCAGTTTATGTTCATAAAAATAAGTAATGGATTTTGTTATGGCTCTTTCAGTCTTCTGTATTGATGGATGATGGTGATGAAGTTGTAGATGGATTGTTGCTTTGATTTTGTAGGAATTTTGAAAAATTTTATATACATAGTAAGCTATCAAATTTCTGTGCTTCTGTACACATAGGTTTTTCAGATTTTCTGGAAAGTATTTTTGTATTTTGTGTTCTTCTGCCTTTTGAAGTTATTTTTCTCTTTCAAAAGATAACTGGAAGGAATGACGCTAAAAATATTAATCCAGCTGGGCTTTGAAATCAATTCAATTCTTGTGTTGGAGGGGGTAAACAAATGTAGAATGTATGTAACAAGCACATTTTCACTGAAGTGTCACAGGAATCCAATGCGTTACGGTTACATGGGTTGCTGTCTTGCTTGTGCAGAAACTCTTGTGCTTTAGCACTGCAATTCACTATGAAATGGATATTAGCTCATCTGTCTGAATCTGTCTTGGAGAACAGCCTAAATAATATGTCAGTTTTGCATCTGATGTCTTGAGCTTTTGAAGCAATTCTTAAATAAAGTATATGCTGATGTTGCAATGAAGAGGAAGAAATTTGAAAGCATGTCTTTGCTTAACCTGTACACATCTTTATTGTTAAGGAAATGGTTTAGTGGTTTCCTTAGAAAGTAAGTTTTAACAGAATCTGCGAGGTCCACTTCCTATCAAATTGTGGTGAAGTAAGATGGTGGAAAAAGGGATAAGATGGGACCTCCCCCAGCCAAAAGACAGTCCAAGCCTGAAAGCTTGGCTCTTTTTTCCAGTTTTATCTTTTCATGTAATGACAGATGATACCTTTCAATACACCATTGCATAACAGTATAGTTTCCCAAAATGATCAAAAAAGACAGCAAGTCCTACACTGGTTTCCTTAATACAGAGGCTTTGTATGTCACTGGACATTGATTTGAAAGTTATCAAGATGTTAGACAGTAAAATGATTGCAGCTGCAATGACCCAACATGTTTTCTGTCATCTTTAGTTAAGCATGCCTGTTGCCTGACATCCTAAATGGATCTCATGCTAGCTAGACTACTTTCGTTGTTTCAAGACTGTTATACTATGCTACATAAGGTGCCACCTGAATTGCTT